>ML110195.1:0-48706 GCA_003697995.1 Taxidea taxus jeffersonii | reverse complement strand
GAGCCTGCTCCTCCCTCTGCCTCTGCCTGCCTCTCTGTCTGCCTGTGCTCTCTCTCTCTCTCTCTCTAACTGATAAATAAATTAAAAAATCTTAAAAAAAATGAAGAAACAGGATGTGGTCTTTCCATAATAATTTAGTTTCACAATATGAAAAATATCAACAGTTAGGCAGAAGAGCCTGCTTCCTTGAGAAGCAAGGGATGTGGTGATTCTGAGTAATGAATTTTTCTAATGAAGAAAGGCACAGAGTAGAAGTTGAAGACCAAACAGAGAGGAAGACATAGATATTAAAACAAAATAATATTTGAAGAGATTACAATATGACTTAGCTCAAATCACAAATGATAATTATAAAAACAATGATGTGAAATATAATGGGAAAACATGATTGAGATATAAAAAAGGAATCTTTTCTAACACTTTTAATTCATGTCAATGAGACAGAGTTCATAGTTTACATATTTTGTTTTTCCACTTACCTTTTTCTGATTGTAATGTCTTAAAAAATACAGAACATATAAAGAAAAAAGCACCATAAATCATATATCATAGTAATACTGTTTATATCTGGTGTATTTATTTTCAGATATATAAGTTTAAAAATAAAATTTGGATCATACTTTATAAATGGTTTTATATACTTCTTTTCCTAGTATTGATTTTCATGAATATTTCCCCATAAGATCAAATAGTATTTAAGGACCTGGTTTTAAGTGGGCCTATAGCATTTGTTGTCTGGATGAAATCATTCCCCTATTGTTACAAAAATGTTACTTTTGGGGGCACCTGGGTGGCTAGGTCAAGGTCACGGTCTAGGAATTGTGAGATCAAGCCCTGCATCAGACACCATGTTCAGCATGGAATCTGTTTGAGATTCTCTCCCTCTCTCTCTGCCCCTCCTCCCACCAGGTTGTGTGCTCCCCATCTCTAAAATAAATCTTTAAAAAATAGAAGTCACTATTCATCATCACATGGTAATGGGCAGTTAGGAGCAATAGACTTGATGTTCACATAGTAGCATGCACAGATCTTAATCCTAAGTGGGAAAAAAAAGTAGGAAACACAATAAGATACATAACATAAAAACCATTCATTTAAGTAAAAACATGTGCATTCAAAACAATAGTTCACAGTATACAAGATCAGAGCTCAGCACACACACTCATTCTGTAACACAGCGTCAGCAGCATTGACTAACGGTGAACATATCATACCCACTGTAACTTACAGTTCCATTCCTGGGCAAAGCCCTGACAGAACTATGGATATATTTTCACCAAAAGATGAACCAGAAGGCTCTCAGCAACACTATCAGCAGGAGCAAAACCAGAACATACACAAATCTCAACAACAGAATGGAAATGAACAGCAAATATTCACAAACTGGGATGTTACACAGCAGTATAAATAAACAACCTTCCCTCACACACAAAAATATGAATGAATCTTAAAAACACAACGTTTAGCTGAAGAAGCCAGATATGCATGAGAGCAAATGGCATGGTCCTGTTTCTAGAATGTACAAAACAAGCAAAATGGAATGCTCAGTCAGGAGAGTGGCTCCTCTTGGCCAACAGTGACTAGAAGGTGCCCAAGAAAACCTTGTGGGGTGCCAGCCACATCTACTCCTTGATCCTGAGGCTGATGGCACAGGTGTGTTCAGCCAAGCTGCACACTTAGGATAGACGGAACTATTTTTTTATGATATTGCAGTACAGAAGTTTTTTTTATTAAGTTATACATTAAACACATTAGAGAGGTTGCCTATCGAGGAGGAAATGAAAAAATGAATGAATCAAATTTTTTTGAATCAACTTTAAATGTATGGCTTTCAAGAACTTATTGCTGAGGAATAACAAAGAATTTCTTAATTTAATTATGGGTTTTAGAAGAGTTAGGTTGTTCACTTTTTGCTTCAGGGCTTTTTAGAAAATGTATGGCAAAGGATGAAATGAAATAAGTCACTAGATATTAGTCTTACTACTAAGAACTAGGGTAATCAAATCTTCATACTTCTCCAAAAGTGAAATGAAGTATAGTAATTATGATTCAGAAAGCAACTTCCTTTGCCCTAATGTAAAGTTTTAAAAATGGTACCTTTTTAGTAATTTTCATATTTAGAACATGGTATTTATTTCTCTTTGCTTTTTCTTTTCTTCACGTTTTAACCTCAACACCAACCTTTCCAAGTGTTGTTTAACATCATCACAGGCACTTCCTGCTGGAATGGGCTATTTTTCCTTCCAGAACAACCTAAACAGATTAGAAATCACAAAATGCTTCTGATTTTAATTCCCAGCAAAGAATTGCTAGAAGAGTTGTTTTAGGTTATCCTGGTGACATTTATTAAGATCAGAAGGTGCAGAGATAAGACCATCAGAAATGTTTATCTTATTTAACTATTTAGATCCTCCCACACCTGCTTAGCTCAGTGACCCTAACTATCCTATAATGACCTATACTAAATGCTTAGTGGGTATGAGGCAAAAACATACCAGCTGAAGCAAAATGCATGTGGTTTTCTTTTACATCTGTTTTTGTGGATGGTTCTAATTCCATTTCATGGATAAGATGAAAAGAATTTCACTAATTGAGTCACTTATGATATGAACCTATTGTTAGGCATGTAGGAAAGCTTTCACCAGGCACTCTAATTTTATTTTTCAGTAATATAAATGTAATTGAGATCAAAATTTAATCTATAAGTAATTTTTTGTCTCCTCCAACTCTTTCTGTTTTGGAAAAAAGAGGATAATTTTTATAAAGAAGTTCAGCTTAAGTTTTGTCCTCGGGTGTGACTTTTTTAAAAAGCAATTTTATAAAACATCTAGCAATTGAATCATTTCTTAGTATGTCATTGCTTTTTCTTTGACAGTTTAATGTTGGATATGAGACTTATGAAAATATAATTTCAGAATGACGTCCTCTTTTTTTTTAATGACGTCCTTTTTTAATGAACTGCAAACTCATCCCTGCTGCAAACTCCTTCTTTGCAGCCTTATTTTTTTCTAATTGCTCATTTTCACTAAAACTGCACACTGTGTCATAATATTGGGTTCCAGTAGACCTCCTCAGGACTCGTTTATGTACATCTATCACATAGGGAAATAGGTGCGCATGTATATAATTCTTCGTTCTTGAGGATATGCAAGGAGTAGGAACACAGAATCATGTGCTCTGTAGTTTACTGAAGCCCCGTGGAAAACCCTACTGCAGTAGCTATGCAAAGTTCTGGTTAAACATTGTCCTAGCGTTTGCTCTGCTCCGTCTGTTGTTTTTACACTAGACTCAGCCCAGGTTGGAGGCAGTATTGACTTTGTAATTAAACCATTTTACCTTCAGAATTTTGTAATCACTGCATTTAAAGCCATCTGTTGTGGTAAGAGGGTAAACTCTTTTTCCTTTCTACCTTGAAAGAAAAAAATCTACAGTTGCCTTTTTTTTTTTTTTTTTTTTTTCCTTAGTCCTGGTTTTAGTTACTTAATTTGGTAACATATCCATAGCGGGTGTGGGGGGGGGGGAGGGAGGAAATTCTCTCTGAGTGATAGAAAAGGAAGCCTGTCATAGAATTCACAGGAAATACAGACAAAATCCCTGCTGTTCTTTTCCAAGAGTCTATTGCTTGCTCTTGCACAGGCAGAGCTATTATTAATTTATTAGAGGAGGCATTGGGTGATATTAAAGACAGGTTTCGACACATTACATAGTGTTGGAAATTTTCCTTGCCAACTTGCCATAATATTGTCAAGATCTAAGAGTGTGCTTTTTTTTTTTTTTAAGATTTTATTTATTCATTTGAGACAGATACAGAGAGAGAGAGCATGAGCAGGGGGAGAGGCAGAGGAAGAGAGAGAAGAAGACTCCCCGTTGAGCATGGAGCCTAAAGGGGGCTCGATCCCAGAACCCGGAGATCATGACCCGAGCCGAAGGCAGACACTTAAACATCTGAGCCACCCAGGTGCCCCTAAGAGTGTGCCTTTGACATGGGTAGCCTAGTTCTTATCCCAGTGAGTAAGGAGGGCTCATGACTTAAACAGAATGTTCAGAGAAGGGGAAAATACTTTTTATTTAAGTGGCTTAGGAAATGTATTGGCTTTGTAGTGATATAGAAGCTCTAGGCCTTGCCTTCTCTTCCCGGAAAGAAGAGGCAAAAGAATGGCCTCTTCTTGCACCTCTGTTAAACCTTTTTAAAGGGCCTGAAATGAATTCCATCCCTCACGCCCAAACGGTGCGTACTGTCTGAACTACCAGTAAATCGCACCTTTTGCATTGAGGAAATTAGCAAAAAGCGTTTCAAAGTCTGAACTTTAGAGTTAGAACAGGACCCAAGTCATAGCCATATCACTTTTTAGTTTGTGGTTGTGGGGAAGTCAATTAACCTCCCTAACCTGAGGTCCTGTCATCTATAAAATAGTGAAAATAGAAGTATTTCTGACACAGGGTTGCTGTGGGGTCTTTATAAGATAATGTGGCCAAATGCCTTCCACAGTGCCGGGCAAGTGGGAAGCACAGAGGAAATCTGTCTGTCTCAATCCATTACACTGCTCAGTTGCAGTGTAGCTCATCAATCAAAATACCTGGAGATATGGTTTAATAGTGGACTGTTAAAGCAACTTCATAGTTCTCTTTGGCTGACATCTTATTATGTACATCCGTCTGGGGAGAGAAACAAAATAGGGAAGTAACTGCCAAGTATCATAAAACTCATTATTAGTTGAATTGTTCTTCCCTCCACCCCCAAATAACTTGGAGACTGAGCAAAAAGCCCAATTCAGAGATTCCTCTTAAATGGCCCATGGCAAGCCAGCAATAGCTGACTATCCCTTGGGACTGGGATGTGATTGGGGCAGGGGCAGGGAGGGGTGGGGGAAGGAACAGGGTGCAGTATCAATCCTGTATTGTCTCAGAATGGAAGCTTTAACCTCATGATGCCTGGATTTTACTCAATCCTGCTCCTTCCTAGATATGTGACTTTGGGGAGCCCACCTAATGTCTCCAGTGTCTAGTTTTCTTATCTGTAAAATGGAGAGAACAGAAGTACCTACCTCATAGAGCTGATGTGCAGAGTTACTAAGATAATGCCTATAACCTGTTCAGCACCATGCCTGGCCCACAGCAGACACTCAGTAGGTTTATTTTTTATTTATTTTTATTACAGGAGAGCCATAATGAATATGTGATGACTGCCTATTGAAGAACTATTACCACCAATGTCATGAAGGTTCACAAATAGTTAAGAGTATCCAATTTCTCTTACACATTTACTCACTCTGCCAAACTCATGGATTATTTTATTCTTTTGTAGCATTATTGTGACCATATTAATAGAAGCTATTATTAAAACCATGCTTATGTCAGACAACCAATAGGTCAATGATCCTTTTTACCCTGAAATGGAAGATGAGTAATTTACCTTTAGCAACACACAAAAATTACTAGGTACATAAAAATTACTTAACAAGTGTGCATTCAGTTGAGTATATCAAAAACATAGTTGACCCTTGAAACCATGGATGTGAGAAAATGTTTATAGGATGGTTCTGATTACAAATGATATAAAATACAAGCAAAAACTTCATGAAAATGTATCCTATGTTTAAGAAAATAAGATATGCATAATTTTATTTGTCATCTGTTATGATGAGCTCTAACTATTCATAATATTCCAAAACAATTCTGATATCTATGAAAAGCATTGTAAACTCATAATCCAGCAGCACATTACGATATGTAACTGTTCTAATTGGAAGAAAACTTTAGAAAATCTATGGAAAAAAATATGTAAGCTCCAAAAGAAACTAAAACTAAGATAAGAAAAAGAATTTCTAAGAAATAGAAATTATTTTGGTAGCTCCTGGGATTTCTAACTGCTTGAACATTCCGTGGATTAAAAAAAAAACCCTATCTCACATGCCACAATCAGTTCATAAAGCAATACCTTCTAGAACCCTGAACACCAAAGAATTTCTATCTTCCTTAAAAGTCAATCTGGTTTACCATCCCTGTGGAGTAGGGAATTTCTCCTCGTTGAGAGGTAGGTGCTTTCTTGAACCAGCTATAGCTTAGTGACAGATCAATGGTGCCCCCTTGGGCTGAGGACAAACTCCTTCCCTCTGAGCAGGGAGGTTAGGGAGAGGTGGGATGGAAAACCTTGAAGTCTTTCTGGAGGGAAAATTGTGCATCCAGCAGAAATTACAGCTGAAGGAGCAATCTGGCTCTGCTTGGTCAGTTACAAGTTTTCCTCCAGGCATTTATGTGAATATTATTAATAACATGCTATCATTAACCTTTGTCCAGTTCAAATACTTTTCTTATTCTTATCAGCACAGATAAAATGAGGTAAACCAGATGTGAGAGAAAGCTCGGGAACCCATCAGCTGTGCATCAGCCACCCGATTGTTCTTCTGTGGCTGTTCTCCTCTTGCCAGTCAACCAGTCACAAAGTCCACTGCTTTGATCTCAATCTGACTCTATTTGACAAAGCCCGTTGCAGATGCTCTTCATGGAGACAGCAGATTACAGACAATGCCATGCGAAAGAAAAGCTATCTTCAGCCGTGGATACGCTGACAGCTATCTCTTTAATCTGGGATATGCTTGTTTCGAGGAGTCGGAGTAACGAGGCAGCCGTGGAATGGAAGGCATCTATTTAACCCAATGACAAAATCTCTCTGAGAAAGACCAAATTCCGCAGCAGCAACCCAGTAAAAATTGTATATGCCATAAAATCATGGAGATTCATTTTCAAAAAGTGGCTAGAGACACTGGTGATTCCCCACAGGCAGCCACTTATGCCCCACTTGGCCCCAGAAGCCATCCATTCTATCCAAGAACCCTGGGATCGTGACCTGAGCCAAAGGCAGGCACTTAACCCACTGAGCCACTCTGGCACCCCCTAAAATATTAGTTTTTAATCTTTTAAAGTTAATGAATAAAACCAAAGCCCTTTCTCAATTTCACTTCCCTTTAAAAATTGAAAGAAGATACACTTCTCTTCAAGTCATGCAATCTCATACTCAGGGACGTCATTCTAGAGCTGACTTGATGCCTCTCCCCCACTCTTCCATTCCAGCCACTCCTCTTGTCATTCCCATTTGAGAGCTTCTCACATTTTAAGCTTCCTATTTATTTCTCTCCACTAAACACATTTTCCTAAAACTTTTACTTGTCTAAATGAAGCAGTTATTGCTTTAGTTCTGGTTTCAGCTGGAAAGCTACAAATAGTCTGCTATATTTTGGTTCATCTTGCCTTGGGCAATTGCAACAATATCTCTAGAATTTATTTTGTGCAAATTTGTCATCAACCAATCATTCCCCTTGACTTGGGACCAATACAATGAGATAATGCAAAGAATTTCCTTAAGAACAGTGCAAGTTCAAGGTTTTTCTATTTACATATCTGGTTCATCATGTTCAAACAGGGTTGCTCAGAGGCAGAATTGTCAAGAAAACACACTTTAGCCTCAGGTCACTAACAAAATATTCAACATTGTTTGGGATAGCCACTGTAACTACCCTTTAATTACCAACTCCTAAATCTTGATAGTGTATACATTATAATACAAAATGCTTTGTATTTTTTCTAATTACAAAGTATTCAACAAAATTTAATAATTATAAGAAATCGTGAAACAGAAGGTCTCCTATAATTTCCTCTACCCTGGAAATTCACTAGCAACAAATTGAGGCCGAATTCCCTCCCCAACATTTTCTTGTTATGGTTATACCTCTCTGCAAAATGTATGTTTTCAAGAAAAGTGTGATATTGTGTAAACTAGTTTGCAATCCACTTCCCCACCCCCTATCACATGGAAATGTCTTCATGTTTCCATGAAGAGCACTAGGTTTTAAAACTTGTTGGGGCGGGGGGAACATCTCATTTTGTAAAGTGTTTGCTTTCAGAAATAGCTAATGCTGCTCCAAATATCTACTGAATGTGTTAAGCTCAAATGGACAGCAAGAACATATTGCTCAATGAATCTATTATCCTCCTTAAATGCTAGCACTTCCAAAGGCTCAAAGAATATGGAGGATTCTAAGCATGACTTCTCATTCTTACTGCAGGTGGACAGACCGCTGCGGTAGCTCCATGGATCCCGGATTTCCTCAGTACCCTACCAGGGATCCCTGTGAAGTCAGGAGCAGTCACTGTTCTCTGGCTCTTTCCCTATTCATTCTTTTCACCCCTCACCCTTTTCTTCTTTTTTCTATGTATATATTAGATGATGTTTCTAATTTGAATACATTGCAGGAGATTATCATTTCCATGACAGCAATAGTAAAGGATTTATTGGGAGTCACTTTCATCCCAGTTCCATGTTCTTTTTTTAAAAGTGAAGAATGTGAACGCATGAGAGGAGCTAGGACTCAGAGACGATATACAAATTCATATAAGAGTATCTATCTTGTCTTAAGTCTTCTTTCTGTTTCTCTTTTTTTCTTTCTTTTCTTTCTCTCACTGTGGTAACCAGGGCATAAGGGCAGCTGGAACATGTGGCCTCTTATTTGATCAAGGGTAATGATCAACCAAGCCCAGAGGAAGGTAGGCCAGCTTTCCTAGCTCACCTGTGAAATAGAATCTCTTTACGTGGTCTCCAATTGTGAGTCCATCTGTGCCACCATCAAGAAGGAAAAATGTACAGAAATAAAGGCCTCCCCCAGCACAACAGGAAAGAATATTTAAAATTCATTTGAATATGCATATGTAAGGGCTGCCCCTGGATGAATGGAAATTTGTCCTTTCCTCCTTTCTGTGAATCTAAAGAGGGGCAGATGGGTTGCTTTTGTTATTTGCTTGTTTATTTTCATTTTCTTCTCCTGCATCATCATTTTTGTCTTTGCATTTCTCTTTTCTTCTTTTTCAGATTTTAGGCAGAGGGCACAATTCTCAGGATTATACCAAGAAAAATGAAAACATGCAATTCTATGTTTGCTAATCATAGTTTCCAGAACAAATGGTCTTCATTTGTGAAGAAAGACAAGGTAGGGGAATTCATTCCTGGGCTTTCACAATATTTGCTACCCTAATATGTTTCTTCTAGCACTTGAGGAAAATTTATACGGTATCTTGGAGTTCCTGTGAATCCTGACTATTTTTCAAATACAAGTCATTCCAAATGATGTTAATAGGTCAGATTTCCCAAGTTTCTGATGAAACAGCTCATTAAATACCACTGGGCTTCCAGGCCATTCTGATGCTACAAGCTCCTTTCTTGCCCATGTCTGGTTCTAGATGCTATTTCTGGGGTGTAAGACAGATTTTAATTACTAGTGCTGCTCTCCATGCAGACAAGCACCAGAAAATAAAATGAAGTATACTTGGTTATGGCCATTGGCTCTGGAGCGCTCATGTTACACCTCAGCATCATAGTGCTTGGTGCTCAAAAAGACTTGTTCAGGTAGAGGTGGGGCAGCAGGGTGTTGGACACTGGGGAGGGTATGGGCTATGGGGAGTGCTGTGAAATGTGTAAGCCTGATGATTCACAGACCTGTACCCCTGGGGCAAATAATACATTATATGTTAATAAAAATAATTTAAAAATTTTAAAAGATAAAGGGAAAAGAGAAAAAAAAAAGTTTGTTGATTGACATACCAATTACTTCCGAAAAGGCTTCTAGAACTGCTAGTGGAAGGAAGTGATAGTTGGCTGTGGGATGAGGACAGTTAACAAAGAATTGTCTTGGCAGCTATGAGCTTCAGAAAGGAAAGATAGGGAAACAGAAACAGGAGAGGGTCATTGTTGGAAAGTGAGATGGTTAGGAACAAGAAGAAGATAGGACAAAGACACCAAAAAAATTCACAGGTTATCCTAAAAGATTGTTTTGATATTACTATTTTCACATTATGACTATTTTGAATTTTATATGCATTCATGAAATCAAAAAGACAAAGCATTAAGTTTCCAGGTTAAAAGAACTACCACATTACAAGCATAGCAGGACACTTTCACTGCACTTCTAACCTTTACTCTGTCCTCCAGGTCGCACATGGAGATGGAGGAGTGAGTCTGAGGGCTGGGCTGGGGGTCAGGAATGGCATAAGGATATCTACTGTGCACTTTATAAAAAGCTGAAAGTTTAATATCCACCTCTAGATTAGCCTAAATATGTCTATGGCATTTTATTCCTATATCAGAACTTCCTACTCCACTTAGGGACCAGGAGAACAACATATCTTTGCGTGTTCTCTGTACATATGTGTATAATGAATTGGCTTAAAACCTACACTAATTCAATTCAGGAAGTCAAAGAATCCTATGAGATGTGCCCATTAACTTGGATTTTGCAGAAATCTCCTCCTCATCATAAAGCTTTGTGGGTGTATTGCTTTGATAATTGATCTTGTCTTTTGGATGAGGAAAACCAGATCATGAGGTCATTTTATTACCGATGTAGCAATTAAGAAAGGAGAACAGAATCAAGTAGAGAAGTCTTTCTGGCTAGATTCTGCTTTCACTCACCAATCACCAGGTCCATCCCATTTTTCTTCTGCCAGGATTTTGCAGGAGAGCTTGGAAGAACATGACTTACAAGTGGATGGGTCCTGTTGCAGATACTGCCAACGTGTGTGAAGAGATAAGGAACAGCATGTGAATAGAGAATGTTACGTAAGGGTAATGAGGAGACAAATAACAATCAGTGCATCCAAGTGATGCAGCTAAGCCTGAATGACAACATCTCTTCCACTATGTCACTCCTTAAAACCTCCACCTCTCCCATACCTTCAGTGACTTCTACCCTGCCAGTTACTCCCCTGTAATCTATATGCATGCTTAAACTTTTCCCACTCAGAAAGAAGTAAAACTAACAGCCCCCTTTTAACTCTATAGGAAATTTTTTAAAATGTTCCATACTCACTATCTTCCTTTTCTCACTTCCCACTTACAACTCAGTCCAAACCCATACAAGCTGACTTTTGCTCAGAATCCTCCACTAGAACTGTCCTCAAACAGCCCACTGATTTCCACCTTCCTAAACCCTATAGATATTTTTCAAACCTTTTCTTATGGAGCATCTATACTACATTTGTCCCTGCTGACCATCACATATTCTTGAAATTCTCCCACTTTCTTGACCTCAGGTCACAGCTTTTCCCTTTCTCTGCTCCCAGCTCTGACCATCAGTCTCCTTCATGAACGTTCTCAGTATCTTTTCTTTAAACACAAGACTTTTCTCAGGGATCTTCTCTTGGCCCACTGCTCTGCCTACCTATGATTCTCCCTGGGCAATAAGTTTGTCACTTACAGTTTTAATTAACACCTTACCTTCATGACCAATAAGTGCAAATTTTCAACCTTTGTCGTTCCCCTCAAGTTTTAGAGAAGAAACAGACCTGTCCAGGCATACCTCAAAAATATCTCAAAAAATAGAATTAATTTGCATAAAATGATTACATTTATTGTGACCCTTCACCCATATATCTTTCACGGAAGGACACAGGCTCCTACTTCCTAATCCCTTGTTGCCATCCCCACAGACCAAGTCTCAGACCAGCTCTTCTCTTTCCCATCACCCTGTCCACCAGATCCATCCCCCATGGCCAATTAATCAAGTCTGTCTTCTCTTGTTTTGAAACCTGTTGAATTCATCGCAGGAGTTGAGGCCTAAACCACCTTTTACGTGGAATATTGTAGTATCTTCCTCACTGATTATACAGATTGTAGAAACCCAAAGAATTCCAAGCACAACTTTTATATAGCACACAGGGCTTCATCCTGTGAGTTATTTGTGCTCCAATAGAAGAACTAGCACGTAGACCTGCCTCAGAAAAACCAGTCCAAGCACAAGTTGGTTTCCTCAACATAACTTAGAAAAGTCCTTGATTGTTGGATGCTATTGTTTGGACTGACCTTGGGTGGAAAATTTGATTTTATTCCTTCATGGGGATGTGAGGAAGATTTGTCCGAATCATTCCTTTTATCTAAGGGAATGTGTGATACATCTAGCCTTGAAAGCAGAAGGCAGATGAGTTGCTAGGCTATTGACAGGTGTGTTTGCATGGATAAATACTTTCAAGGGAGGGAGCCATGTGTTTATAATCTCATCAATATTAACTGAACTTGAAAGAATGAATTGTGACATTGACATTTATAGGGGATCAAATCATGACCTCCACAGTGCCTGAATTTCACTCAGCATGGTTGCTCGATTTACCCTACTTCACTCTACTTGTGTTCTCCATTGGGCATTTCGTACATCATCTCTCACCTGGACCACTGGCATATCCTCAGGGACATGCGAACATGGGTATTCATGTGTCAGAAGGTCTTTTTTGACAATGAGATCAACAAGACTATTTTGTCTATTCTAAAGGAATCAAAAGAGTTTCTCTTTACCTTCAGGATAAATGTTAATGGAATTTGTTTAAAAAATGATTAGAGAAGACAATTTCAGTAGTACCAGCAAGTTTTATTTAACACTTCATGAAATGACAGTTTCCATTCAGAGAACTGCAAAATGGGATGGAAGACAGGAAGCTTTTATAGGATAAAGGAAAAAGAACAAGGAAGGAAGCAATAAAGGCCAGTGCCGGCCTGGTATTTAGGGATTGGCTGACAGGTTATACTATGTTATTTGTCAAGTGTGGCATTTACAGAAACATTTAGTGATCTTAGTTTCTGTTTGTTGACATGGCACCCTGGGCACAAACAGCTCCATCTTGGGCCTAGAAATTTATTTCAACAAATATATTACATAAGGTTTTTGTGAGGTTAAAAGTTCATATCCAGTATCAATATGGAAATAATTCCCACTTAAGAATATTTAAATAATGTAGTCATCCCCTAAGAATTTTATTTTAAACACTTTCAGTGTGACATCCCTTTTCCTCACTCCCCAAGTAGGCAGGTAAAAATTATTGCGGGGATATATTCATAGTCTAAGCGTGCCAATTCCCAGACATGCTAAAAGCTGACTGAGATGTCACAGAGGTTTTGTCTCCTGGACATCAGACATGCCAGAAGCACCTGGAAAATTTAGTTCATGGATGATTTCGTATGTTTAAAACAAAAATCAAGTATATGCGTTTTCATGTTGGGATTCAGTGAAAACAATGCTAGATTAGAAAATATTCTAGACCATAGTACTTCCAATAAATCAGAAAATTACTATCTTTTTCTTTTCTTAAGTCTAGATTTTTTTCTGTCTAAATTTTCATCTGTAGGAAATTGGTTAAGCAAATTATAATATATCCATCTGAAGAAATTTTAACAGCTATGAAGAATCTTCTGGCAAAGGAAACTACAGAACAGAAAAAATGTTCATCATCTACTACTAAGTGTAAACCAAATATGCACAGAGAGATGCTCTTGGGTTGTATATGCATAGAGGCACGTGCATGTGTATAAAAGTAGCGTTTATAGATTTTATTTGTAAGAGTGAGTTTATATGTGGATTTTTCCCGTTATTCTGCATTTCAGAACATCTTTTGCTTTTGGAATTAGGAAAAACATTTAAATTTCTGCAAGGGAAAAAACTTCTCCCCATCTTATCTAGCAAAACCATTTATTACTACCTAACTGCCTCCCCAGAGTTAGGAACATTGGCCAATGAGACTTAAACTGCCAAAAATATATAGTTTATGTCACTCGCTGCTACATTGCTGAAGTAACACCTATGGGTAAAATTCTAATTTTTTAATCTTTGTTAATAAAGATTTTATGTATCTACTTATTACAGAGAGAGAGAAAGAGAGAGCATGGGGTGGGGGGTCAAAGGGAGAAGCAGACTCCCTGCTGAGGAGGGAGCCTGACGTGGGACTTGATCCCAGGACCCTGGGATCATGACCTGAGGTCAAAGGCTGATGCTTAACCGACTGAGCCACCCAAGCACCCTAAAATTGTAATTTTTTAAACTGAATAGGTTCTCCCAATTTAGGGCTCACTTTTCTCCATTGTAATTTAAGAAATAATTATGAAAGGGGCACCTGGGTGGCTCAGTGGGTTAAAGCCTCTGCCTTCGGCTTTGGTCATGATTCCAGGGTCCTGGGATGGAGCCCCTCGTTAGGCTCTCTGCTCGGCAGGGAGCCTGCCTCTCCCTCTCTCTGTGCCTGGCTCTCTGCCTACTTATGATTTCTGTCTGTCAAATAAATAAATAAAATCTAAAAAAAGAGAAAGAATTATGAAATATTTAAGTCTATTAAAAATTACAGTGGACCCTTGCACAACACGGGGATTAGGGACAACAACACCTACCTCCATGTAGTCAAAAATCCTCATGTAAAAAAAATAATAATAATCCACAAGTAACTTTTGACTTCCTCCAAACTTAACCAGCCTACTATTGAAGAGCCTACTGTTGACCTTACTAAGAACATAAACAGTCATTTAATACCATTTTGTATATGTATTAAATACCATATTCTTACAATAAAGTGAGCTAGAGAATAGGAAATATTAAGAAAATCATAATGAAGAGAAAATACATGTATAATACCATGCTGCATTTATAGAAAAAAGTCTGCATGTAAGTAACCAGGCAGTTCAAACCTGTGTTGTTCAAGGATTAACCATACACACCTCCCAATAACATATTTATATTTCTAACACATATGTACTTCCATAAACAAGAAATACTTTATGTTTTTTTTAATTTATATAAATCTTGGATTTTACCTATTTTCTCAAACTTGTTTTTCCCACTCAACATGATTATGTAATGACTTATTCTTGTTAATATGTATAGATCTAATTCATTAATTTTGCCTAAAGTATAGTTTCGCATTGCATGAATTTTTTTTTCTTATCCATCTATTGATGATCATCTAAGTTCATTCTAATTTTTTTCTCTGTTACAAATAATTTTGTTAACACACTACCATCTGTCTTGTTAAGCAAAAGTGTAAGCATTTATTTAGGATGTGTATGTGGAACCCATGACTTACAAAGGCATTTTCCAGGCAACCAATCAACCAATCAGTGAGCTAATCAATATTCACTGAGGGCCTAGACTACTAAAATAACTAACTAGATCTTAGTTTTAGAACAGAATTGTGTTTCACCATTGCGATTCAAAATAAAATCAAATCTAAAGACCAAACAAAATAGCACAACTTTCCTTTCCAAAGAATGTTTCAGATCAGTGACTATACCAGAGCAAGCCCAGTGTTGGTCAGTGTTCCTACTTTGTTCAGGTCTGGGACCTTGTGAGATGACAGTGATTGTTGATTCACCCTGGCTCTGGCTTCATTGTGTTGTTTGGTACACAGCATCTTGAGCAGACCAAAGGTGATTATTCATTTTATGTTCAAAAGTGTTTCTTAACATGCAATTTTAATCAAACATGTGTTTATTAGAGAAATACATCAGTAAACCTAACAGTCACCTCAGCCATCCCGGAATTTATAGTCAAGTTCAAAAGACAGAAAAATAACATATTATGTGTCATGCTGAAAAAATAGGTCTAGGATCTAAAGGGACTTTATATGAGGGACACTAACCTGGACTTTGAGGTTTCCAGGGAAACTTCTCAGACAATGCAACATCTATACCAGGAGGTTGAGTAAAAATCATCCCAACACAGGAGAAGCAGATGAAGAGGAAGTTTATTGTGTTTATTGAATTCCTGTGTATTAACTTGTTTTAAATCTCAACCTTGGCCTCAATTAAGCCTCTATCTGCCTATACGTCATTGAGGTCTATCAAGGTCTATTTCCTCAGCCTTTCAATATCATTTTGTCACACATTAGAAAGACTGAGGATGGAGCCAAAATTTTCCATTAAATGAGGTTTCCTTCAGTGTTGTTTGTGTCAAATGCTAATGTCCTAAAATATTTTAAAGCCATTAAAGCTATTGATTTTTATAAGCATTTTATCTCTATTGACCATTTATCATTCACATTCCTATACTTTCTACTCTGACCATAAAACATAAAGGAAATCCCAGTACCTACAGAGTGATTACTTTTGACATCTAAAAATCCTATGAACCTTCCATCTGCAGACAAAGTTCCGAAGAGCATATGCATTATATTGATTAATATTAGGTCCAAGCAGGAAGAGTGAAAAAGCCCTAGGCCCATGCTAATGAGTTTGGGCCTTGTTCTGAGATCAAAGAAAAGCTGAAGAATGGTCTTGAGTAGCACAGTATGGTCTGTTAAAGAAAGATCCGTCTGGAAGTGATGGAGAAATGGACTGAGTTGGGCTAATCCCATCATCCCAATAAGAGATGAGAGTTTGCTTTGGGATGTTGTCCATGAGTACAAGGAGGATGAGAGCTCAGAAAGATAATCAGAAGGAACAACGTGACTAGAAAAGGGGGCAAGGATAAAAGGTGAAGATAACTTTCTGATTTCTGGCTTCCAGAGCACCATAGTGACAAGAGGGAAAACAGGGTGAGAACACAATCTGAGAATGAAGTGAAAGGCTCCCACTCTGTGCATGCTGAGCCTTGGGTTCCTGCACAGCATCTCGGAGCAGACACCTGGTAATTGACTATTCAGCTTAGTGGCTTGGGAGAGTGCTTTTGGCTAAACTAAAGGTTTTCCTGATAGTAATAATAAAGAGAACAGAAAACACCTTGTCCCCAACCTTGCAGTTCTAAAGGCATTAGAAATATCCAACACTTAATTTTTTATTATAAATGTAACCATGTATATTTTTTGAAATACTAATTTAATTGACTTTTAAGGGGGAACAAAAATTAATCAGTGAAAAGTATTTTCTTCCTAATATAAATTTCACAGAAAAAATCACATATTTTTTTAAAAGATTTTATTTGAGAGAGAGAGAGAGTGAGAGAGAGAGAACAAGAGTGGGAGGAGGGGCAGAGGGACAAGCGGACTCCCTGCTAAACAGCAGAGCCTGAGCATGGAGCCTGACAGGGGGTGCTGTTAGGGGCCTGTCCCCAGGACCCTGAGGTCATGACCTGAGCCAGTCAGACACCCAACTGACTGAGCCACCAGGCGCCCCAAAATATCACATATTTTTATAGCTGTTTATTACAGTTCTGTGAAAACAAATCAGACTGAAATAAACATTGACAGCTCACTCCCAGAATTATCAATTAATCAAGGAAGAATTTACATCATTGTTTGAAACCAGTAAAATATATATAAACACAAATTATTTTTAAATATTGCTTGTAATAATGTTTCCATATCTAACAATCAGACCATATTGTATCCTGTGAGAGTCACTTCTATGTAACCATACTGGGATAGTTAATGATTTACTACATTTTGCTTTTCTCCTTTACTTTTACATAATAGATTCTTATTTCATTACACCAGCTTAGGTTATCTTGATACACAACTTTAGCAATATAGCAGTCTACGTTACACATAAGGGCACACAAGAACAGTCGGCATTGCATTCAGTAACATTACTGATTCCACTGGGATTTGAAGAATAATGATAACTAAGAACAGTTACCATTCATTTAGCCTGTGTCATATGACAGAAACTATCTTGCCAAGTATTTTATAAGCAGTAGCTCAGTTAGCCCTCACAAAAACATTTTGGTGGTAGATAGTATTATTAAACCCACTTTACAGATGAGAAAAATGAGTCTCGGGAAAGTTATTTGTCACATAAGTAGTGTGGTTTCAAATACAGATTTGTCTGCTCCATAGAAAGCATTTTCTATGCTTCTCTACAATTTTATCTCTACTTTGAAATCATAGTTTATGTTAATCCTGTCTTCATGTTTTAATAAAAATTTGAAAAACCACTTCAACTCTGCTGTATAAGGTAAATAGGTGGTTCTTGGGGCAGTGTCTTTCCTAGAACTCAAGACTAGGATACTTCTTAGTCCCTACCGCACCCTATCTCAATCTTTAGTGGCCTTATCTTTTTAAATGCAGGGAGCCTGGGAAAAGCCATACAAGCCACTTAGCATTGAAGTCTGTGATAAAGTCAAACTTTCTCTCTGGTTTCCCCAATTCACTTGTCCATTCTTCCCTTATATTCCCTGGGGAGCATTATGAGAGAGAATTGCTAATATGCCAAGGGGCTATCTTTCATCAAAGGATTAATGAACTCTCGGAGGATTTTCTTTTTTTTTTTTTAAGTTTTATATTTTATTTTATTAAGTTATTTGTTATTATTTATTTTATTTTATTAAGTTATTTGTTAAGAAAGAGAGAGAGCGTGCAAGACAGCGGCGGGTAGATGGAGAAGCCGGCTCTCTCAGCAGGGAGCCCAATGTGGGAATCCATCCCAGGACCCTGGTGTCATGACCTGAGCCGAAGGGAGATGCTTTACCAACAGTGCCACTCAGGCGTCCTACTTTCCGAGGGTTTACTTTGTCAGTTTGTCGTCCAAGTGCCCCCAACTCACCCCCCTAAGGCAACTAAAAACTCAGGTTCCTGTGAAAATACATGTGGTACCAACTTCAGGCACACTTTCTAGTTGAAGTTTCTTTGGGGAGCAGAGTGTTGAAATGAATATCATAAATTGTATCTGGACAATGAGTAATAAGTAAAAAACAATATATGTGTGGGGAGAGGGGATGGCAAATAGTACAAATATATAACCCCTACAATTCAAAGGCAAGAAATCTTGCCATTTTGCAATATAAAATATGGAAACAATTTTATTTTCCACAGGGATCATGCATAAAGCATTAATAAGCTAAAGCACACAAAGCTAAATGACAAATCTTGATTAACAAACTGCCCACGAAGCTCCTATTTGC
Organism: Taxidea taxus jeffersonii; assembly: GCA_003697995.1. NCBI lineage: Eukaryota > Metazoa > Chordata > Mammalia > Carnivora > Mustelidae > Taxidea > Taxidea taxus. The sequence continues at coordinate 30,074 of ML110195.1, read as the reverse complement.
CTCTGTGTGTTTAAAGATGCTTGAAGGCTGTAAACCATGACCCTCATTCTATTGATTGGTAAGAACACCACCCTTGTTTTTAACTAATAAAAACAATGGTTTCTCTTTACTTTAGAGCAGGTATCATATTGAGTAGTTAATTTTTCACTTTTGTAAACGTGTTCCTCACCCAATTCTCACTTAAAGACTCTATGACATCTATTTTAAGAGGTAAAGTCACCACATCACACTGAGAAATTTTGGTTTTGACCTGCTTTTCATCTTTAGTTCCCTTAAACTTTAGGGTCAAAATTAATCACATGGGCAATATAGAAAAATGCCATTTAAAAGCAAGAAAATATTTTTTTTCTTACCTGGTATTTAAATACCTTTTTTAAGGGAGGAAGTCTAGGGTTGAATTTGTGGAAAACAAATAGAGAATCCAATAAACCTAGGTTTATTGGCTGAAATACTCATTTTTGAAAAGAGAACCAAATTAAGACCTTCATGAAGAAAAGCAACACCTAACACTAATATCATGTACACGTCAATTATATCTCAATAAAAAAAGAAAACAATGATATTGATTTCCTTAATTATGTGTTGTCACAGAACACATAAAAGGGACTTAAAGGCTATTTTTAGTAGTAGATTCTAGGAAAAAAATGGTGTTCATTGAAAATATTTTAGCATTTCAAAATTCATAAAAATCTCATCTTGACATTCTTACCAGCCTTGTCTAATATACCTTATATATATTCACAATCATGTTTCTTATGCTTCATCAATAAGTCATTATGATCATCATTAAAATCTGAAAACCAGGCGCCTGGGTGGCTCAGTGGGTTAAGCCTCTGCCTTCAGCTCGGGTCGTGATCTCAGCGTCCTGGGATGGAGGCCTGAATTGGTCTCTATACTCAGCGGGTAGCCTACTTCCCCCTTCCCCTCTGCCTGCCTCTCTGCCTACTTGTGATCTCTCTCTGTGTCAAATAAATAAATAAAATCTTAAAAAAAAATCTGAAAGCCTAGGGAGTATCCCTCTAGATTTATTCAGGATGCTCTTGCAAACTCTCTGGGGTCTGCAACATCTCTCTCTCTCTCTCTCTTTTTAAAGGCTTTATTTATTTACTTGTGATAGGAATAGAGAGCAAGAGAGCAGGAAAAGGAGAAGAGAGGGAGAGGGAGAAGGAGACACCCCGCTGAGCAAGGAGCCCCACACGGAACTCCATCTCAGGACCCTAGGGTCCTGAGCTGAGCCGAAGGCAGGCAGTTAACAGATTGAGCCACCCAGGTGTCCTCTGCCACATCTTTTCATCTTTTACTTCCCGTCATAGGTTCCTTATAGGCTGCATTCCTGTCCTGAACACTCATCCTGCCTGCTCAACCCTTCCCCCGCCACCACCTCCTCCCCAGCATCACCAGCTTCCCACTTACCCTTCCAGTCTCAGTATGTCCCTTCTTGCAAGAAATTTCCCTGACCAGCTCTCCCCACCCCATCCCTACCCTGAAAATATCTTCATGGGCTCAGCTCTCATTATTTCTCTGAGCAGCCTTTACTTCTGTTCACAATGTCAATAAATTATTTCTTGGTTGTAACCAGTTGTGTAAATGCTTAGCTTAATGTCTGCCTTACCTCATAAAGTGTAAGGGAGGGACCTTGTCTTTGTTATCAGTGTGAGCATACTTGTTATTTGTTAAAATGTGGTATAACCTGAGTATCTCTTGGAACCTTCAACATATTAACTCCTTGACAAAACTTAGCCGAGCCTAAGAAGATGACCAAGACATTTCATTAAAATATTCAAGCTATAAATAAATTTTAAGTCTTGACATTAAATGAAATATTTATAAATAGTGAGACAAAGTTCTTAATAGGAATAGGAATCTAGAAGTATTCTATATTTGTATGTATGCCCGAAGCTTCCTGTGCTGTTGAGTGGACAGAGAGAACTAGAACCTTCTAGTTATGACAGAACATCTAGATATGACAAATAAAATGGTCAAACAGATGAGTGGTCACTTTTATCCCCATAAACACCTGCATGAATATGGTTTAAATGATAGACATTAGAAGAGAATTTTGAGGAAAAAAATCAGAGATCTCTCCAACTGGATTAGATTCTACAAAAAAAAAAAAAAAAAAGAAAGAAAGAAAACCCCAAATATATTAATTTGCTTATTCTGGAAATAGCCTGTTTTTATGAGAAACATTTCTACCATAATATAAAGATTAGCACTATTTATAAGACTTTGATATTAGAAAATTGAAAGCCTTTTTACCAGTCAGAACAGAGATAGGACCTTATTTTGTAATGAAATATCTCAAAATTAATGAATAGATTACTCATTGCAGCTACCAATCTTTCCCAGCCATTGCTAACACCTATAATCAAGAGTAACTGAAATTTATTTTCTTTTCATTTAATCGGTGTGCTTTTGGAACAGACAAGTTGTGTTCTCTGCCATTTACAAACTTGAGCATTTAATTTAGAATTCAATAATTGAATGAGATAGTACAATAACCTTTTCTATAAACTCATCATTTCTTATCTTTCTCAAAGTACAAAATGTGCTGTATGCCATAATCACTATTGTTTACTCTTCTGGAAGGTTTTTGTTTAAATTTGTATAACTCACCTGCGATTATAAATCTGCCTTCAAAATATAGTATGACCAGTTTGCTACTCCAGGCCTCAGAAGAGCTCATAGCTGTTAATGCGAGACTTGTATAACAATTAATTTTGCTCCTTGTTATAAAGAAATCTGAGAGCCTATAATATCCCTTTTCAGGGAGCTCCAATATCACACTCATTTGTCTCCTGGTTTTTTGAAAAGTTGAAACTTTGGTTTGGGTTTCAGAATTCATTTATTTCAAAGGGTTTTCCTTTCTTTCTTTCTTTTCTTCCTTTTTTTGGGGAGTGTGTGGATGGATGGGTGGGGGAGAATGCACCACTTGAGCTCACTTTCAAGAATTGGCAGTATTTTTTGTCTTGTTTTTGTGGACTGCATTTGTATGAGCATAAATTCAGTGGTTGAAAAACATCACTAGTGAGCCTCTAATTTACTATTTATCAAGTTTTTCTGAAGAAGAGGAAACCCATAATGCTGTGGACTGGTGGTGTAGGCAGAGCAGGTATACACTGAATGGTTATTTGGAGATCCTGTCACTAAGGGCTTCAAGGATAAATCTGGGAGAACAGAGGACTGACAAATGGGCATTGTGTCTCACTGCTCAGGATGGCACAGTGTCAGTTCTGGTGTTCTAGAGATCTAGCTCTGGACACCTGTCGTCTCAGTGTCCTGTTAGAGGGACCTACCCACTGCTGCCTGCTGGACCCCTCTCACAACCTGGCTTCTTTCTAGCTCTCCTTTCTCTCTTTCTCCCTGCTTCTAGTCATATTCTACTGCTTGTTTGCTTCTCTAGGCTGTGTGCATGAGTTTCATAGTCACTGTTCCTGGAGAAATCATATAATTGGGTTAGGTAGATACCATTGAATATAGAACACCACTACAGGGCAAAGTTTGGGGAACCTTTTCTCACAGCCTATTGGTCTACCTCCAATGTTATTGGCTTTTGAAGTGGGACAGTTCTTCATTGTGCAAATCTGTTCCACACATTGCAGGATACTCACATCCCTGGTCCTGATACTAAATGCCAGTGCACCTGCTCTCTTTAGACATCATGGCAATAAAAATATTCCCCTTCCCATTTCCAAAATGGGCTCTTGATCTGGGCAACCTTGAGGGTCTCATGGACTTTTCTTTTTCAAAACAGAAACAAAGAGAAAGGCTTTATGTCACAACTGTAACTGAAATTTAGCTTAATTTTTTAAAACATCATTTCTAAGCTGAAATCATACTTGGGAACATATAGCTGAGGAGAGCTTTAACTTTTATGAGTATAGTACTACCTAGAGAGGGAAAATAAACCAGATCTTTTTTGACCTGTAATTCTATAGTAATGTACACCTGGGTTTTAGTTTTTCTTCAAGTTATTATAAAATAGGCTCTTGGTGCCTAAATTGTATTAATAATCCACTGAATTATTTGAAACATCCATTTTTCATTATGCCATTTCTATTATAACTGCTATAACACAAGATTTGAAAGGTAGTACCCCAAGAATTGAATTTATAAACCTCTAACTTTTTTATTTCCAACCTTAATTTTGGACATCCCATAAGCATGAGCTTGAACAGGTCACTTCTTTATAACTGATACTCTACAACTTCTAAAAATTACTTGAAGAATCATTCATTTACTTTTAAAAACAGAAACACTGGGGTGCCTGGGTGGCTCAGTGGGTTGAGGCCTCTGCCTTCAGCTCAGGTCATGATCCCAGGATCCTGGGCTCGAGCCCCATGTTGGGCTCTCTGCTCAGCGGGGAGCCTGCTTCCTACTCTCTCTGCCTGCCTCTCTGCCTACTTGTGATCTCTGTCTGTCAAATAAATAAATAAATATCTTAAAAAAAAAAAACCAGAAACACTAAAAAGCTAGGCAAGATCCTTTAACTATATTAAAATTAACCTAAAAAGTAGCAGACAATGCCTTAAGCATCCAAGCTTTAGATTCATGAAAGAAACAATTCTCAAATTCTTCTAATTCGTGCATGACTGATACTGCCTCTCCAGCGGCATTTGGAAATATGGAAGATGTTGTTAGTGGTCACAAGGCTGGGTGAGGGGACTGCTTTGGTATTTAGTGTTTGAGGGATGGAGATACTCAATCCTGTCCAATATGCAGAACAGTCCTGAACAGAGAACTGCCCTAAAGCCAATAGTGCCCACACTGAGAAAATTATCATACATCTAATAGAGATAAACTCAGTAGCGGAGCGCCTAAGTGGCTCAGTGGGTTGGTGCCTCTGCCTTCGGCTCAGGTCATGATCCCAGGGTCCTGGGATCGAGCCCCACATCGGCTCTCTGCTCAGCAGGAAGCCTGCTTCCCCCTCTCTCTCCTGCCTCTCTGCCTACTTGTGATCTCTGTCAGGTGGATGGATGAAATCTTTAAAAAAAAAATAAAATAAAACTCCGTACCACTGGCTGGGGAAAATAGCAAGTTAGTCTTCTTGATGTCAAAATTTAACCTTGTCATCAGCCAGGAGCACATGAAGCCCAGAGACAATGTTCGCTTGTCTTCTGCACTCTCTTTGCTCCAGATAATTTTCCATCATCTACAAAGGGGCTATCTACAGTCAGCTATTTATACTGTAATGCTCTGCAAATAGGGTTAAGGAAAACTTTGGAGCCACTACTAACATAGTACTTTTTAATCCCTTATATCTAGTCAGTCGCCAATCTTTTGATTGTACTAAATGATGTTCATGCCTCTTTGGAATGATGCTTGGCCTTCTTTCTCCAGCTCCTTTCACTAGCTTCCATGTAGTCTCTGTGCTTCTCTGTGGGACATCTGGATGAGAGAAACAGCCTCCAAAATAGCCATTGGGCTAGTTGCTCTTCTGTCTAGTCTACTTCCCTTTCTAACTACTGCTGGTTGTTTCTTAAACATCGCTTCCCCCATACTGCTTTTTACTCAAAAATCTTCAGTGAGTTTCCATTTCCTATCATCTCACCCCTTCATCATTACATCAGAATTTAGTAAAGGTATTGGCAGAGGATTTTCTTTTTTTTTTTTTTACAGTCTTTGTATTTTCATTTTAATCATTTTCAACTTGCATTTTCCAGTGTGTCTCCACAAAACAGATGCTGAATATATATTTAATTACTATACAATGGAAATTTGGTTCTTAATTTTCAAGACTTCTGTCCAAACATTTCTTAAAGCTGTTTTGTTCTTTCCTTCAGTCCAAGCCCTTATTCATTTCACTCCCTTTTGTACTCTAACGATATTACTACAGCAAATAATAGAACATTTATGGCTATTTCTCATGATTTGTTACTGTTGCAAAATTTTTCTGCTCACTTAATTAGCTCATAAACTGCATGCTACTAAGCATGCTACTAAGCACGCTACTGAGCAAAGGGCAGCAACACTCCGACAAGTCCACAATTCATTGTTTATTGCTTGCTGAAAACAATTCCACAGTTTGTCTTCACCAAATTACATCATGATGTATAATGGGAATTGGGGGCTTACAAATCCTTTAAAAATGTATCTGGAGATAACAGTATAACCCAGTCCTTGACACAAATAATCTAAGGCCTGTCATGAGAGTATAGGAAAAGGCTGTGAAGTTAATGAAGGTTTGCCATTACAGGCCATGATCCTACAACAGACTTCTCAGCTAAGACATATAATAAGGAAAAAGAAATAGAGCTAGATAGATGGTGTATCAAATTCTGTGAACTCATATAGAATGAATTCCTCACTTCTGAATTTTCCTTTGTATTCAAATGATCCCTGAACACTCATTCACTCTCAGTTTCTAAGCCAAGTACTTGATGAAAGACTGCTTCCAAATCTGTAGAAGTTCAAATGGTCTATCTGCCACAATTTCCTTATATTTATATGCATGGATATGATATGCAAATGTTCTTGAATTCTGATGTTTTAACCAACCAGCTGTAATCTTTAATTTAATATCCAAAGGAGCTTTGCAATACAAATCCCAAGCATTCTTCAGAAAAGTAACAGCTCTGAGAGAGATCAAGCCTTTAAACATATTTTCATACTTTATTTCTTTCATTTCTTCTTATCTCTCTTAAATAAAGAGGGAAAGCATTTATAATCTCCATTCAGTTACATAGAATTGACATATTGCTATGTAACAGAAATCATCACTCTAATGCACAAGATTGAAAGTCAAGCAACTTTGGTCTAGAATGAATTTAATTAAGTCTTGACCCTGTAAACATTTCCATAGGAGGTAGAACATACACATTTGACTTTTGGTCAAATAAGGGATAGTAAACAGTGATTCTGAGACCCTAATAAATTACATTTATTTTAAGGCATTAAATATTTTTCCCTTTATAGACCAAAGATGAAACAGCACATAGATTTTCAATAAATTAGGAAGCAAAATATTAATCTTCATAGCTGAAATGTTTGCATCTTCAAAGCCCCACTGGTTCCACTTGATAATGTTTGAAACTATAATTAATAATGAGATCACATTTTAAACCATTTGTGTGCAAGGCAAAGTCTGCAAGTATCTTCACTCATTAAGGAGTTCTCCATAGTTTTGTATCAGTGACTTGAAAAACAATGTCCTGTCACTGTATATTCCGTTTTCTTTACCATGATGGCAATCTGAGTGAATAATATTTGAGTAGTAGAGATTTTTGGTTTCATTCTCCACCCAACATTGTTGGTTTAAGTGCCTCCGGCTGCTGTTCCCATGAACACAGTATTGATGGGTGGTAAAGAGGACACCATTTCTCTACCATTCGTTCCATGGGAATCCAGGGTCTCTTGAGCTGGATACTGATTGGAAGCTCCATACATACACTGAGATGAGGAGGAAGGAATTGGTGTTTGCAAGCTGGATGCTGTAAGGGAAAATATAATCAGCAATTGAATATTGACTGCAAAATTTTTTTATATTGTTTCTTTGCATGTGCCACTCACTCTAAACCTCTGTATTTATTTTTGCATTTATCACACATATCTATGCTATTTTCCCAGAAATTGTTTTTTCTACTGCACAGTTCACAAAGGAAACTCAATTTCAAACTTATATTAAGAGACAACCTTATCACCCAAATAGATCCCAAATCTATCTCCTCTTTCCGTCCACATTTCTTCCATTGTTCAAACCACCATCTTCACCACTTTCTCACACCATACACAAAAATAAACTCAAAATTGATGAAAGACCTAATATGAGAAAGGAATCCATCAAAATCCCAGAGAACAGAGGCAGCAACCTCTGTGACCTTGGAAGCGGTAACTTATTGCTAGACATGTCTCCAAAGACAAGGGAAACAAAAGCAAAAATGAACTATTGGGACTTTATCAAGATGAAAAACTTTTCAACAGCAAAGGAAACAGTCCACAAAACTAAAAGACAATTTATAGGATGGGAGAAGATATTTGTAAATGTCTTATCAGATAAAGGGCTAATATCCAAAATCTATAAGTAACTTATCAAACTCAACACCCAGATAATCCAGTCAAGAAATGGGCATAAAGGGGGACTTGGGTGGCTCAGTGGGTTAAAGCCTCTGCCTTCAGCTCAGGTCATGGTCTCAGGGTCCTGGGATCGAGCCCCACATCAGGCTCTGCTCAGCAGGGAGCCTGCTTCCTCCCTCTCTCTGCCTGCCCCTCTGCCTACTTGTGATCTCTCTCTCTGTCAAATAAATAAATAAAATATTGAAAAAAAAAAAAGAAATGGGCAGAAGACATGAACAGACATTTCTCCAAAAAATACATACAAATGGCCAACAGACACATGAAACAATGCTTAACATCACTTGACATCAGGGAAATACAAATCAAAACCACAATGAGATATCACTTCACATCAGTCAGAATTAACTGTTAAAATTTACAACTTCGGAAACAACAGATGTTGGCAAGGATGTGGAGAAAGAGGATCCTTCTTACACTGTTGGTGGGAATGCAAGCTGGTACAGCCACTTTGGAAAACAGAATGGAAGTTCCTCAAAAAGTTAAAAATGGAGCTACCCTATGACCCAGCAATTGCACTATTGGGTATTTATCCAAAGGATAAAAACATAGTGATTCGAAGAGGCACCTGCACCCCAATGTTAATAGCAGCAATGTCCACAATAACCAAAATATGGAAAGAGCCAAGATGTCCATTGACAGATGAATGGATAAAGAATATGTGGTACATACATATATATACCAGAATATTACTCAACCATCAAAAATAATGAAATCTCGCCATTTGCAACAATGTGGATGGAACTAGAGGGTATTAGGCTAAGCAAAATAGGTCAGTCAGAGAAAGACAAATATCATATGATTTCACTCCTTTTTGGAATTTAAGAAACAATAGATGAACATAGGGGAAAGGAAGGAAAAATAAAATAAGACTAAATCAGAGAGGGAGATAAACCATAAAAGACTCTTAACAATAGGAAACAAACTGAGGGTTGTTGGAGGGGAGATGGGGGGTGATGGGGTAACTGGGTGGTGGGCATTAAGAAGGGCATGTGAGGGGCACCTGGGTGGCTCAGTGGGTTAAGCCTCTGCCTTCGGCTCAGGTCATATCTCAGGGTCCTGGGATCGAGCCCCGCATGGGGCTCTCTGCTCGGCGGGGAGCCTGCTTCCACTCTCTCTCTCTCTGCCTACTTGTGATCTCTCTCTCTCAAATAAATAAATAAAATCTTAAAAAAAAAAAAAAGGGCATGTGATGTAATGAGCATTAGGTGTTACATGTAACTGATGAAACACTAAAGTCTACCTCTGAAACTAATAATACACAATATGTTACTCAATTTATTTTAAATTTAAAAATTTTAAAAACAAAAACAAAACACCACCAACTTCTTTTACCTGGACCAACACAGAAGCCTCTTCACTGGTCTCATGACCCTCACCTTTCCCACACCCTCTCATTGTGCAGGGAGCAGCCGGGATGATGTTGCTGAAGTGTACAGTAGTTTGTCACTCTTCTCAAATGCTAAAATGACTTCCCATTACTCTTAGAACAGAATCCAAGCTCCCTGCCCTGGTTCACAACATCTTCTCTGAACTCGTCTCTGTCTGCTGATTTATTTTTACTCTACTGTCTTCATTCACTATGCTCAAAACACACTGGCCTTCTTTCTGCCCACTGAATTTTCCTTGTTTTCCTTTCAGAGACTATGTACTTATTATTTCTTCTGCCTTGAACTCCACCATCAAGTCTTCATGTCAATGTGTCCTCATTACTCAGCTTCCAACTCCAATGTCTCTGCCTCAGGATTCTTTTCCCAACTATGTTACCAAAAGCAGTTTCTCCATAACTATTTGCCATTTTAACCTACATTAATTAACCAACTTCAGAGTACCCATCATTATCTTTTTAATGCATTTGTCTATGTATCCATTGTCTTATCTCTCCTTACTAGAATGTAAACTTCTTATAGAAAGAACCCCATCCCAATCACCACTATAACCTCATGTCTATAATGAAGTTTGGTACATAGTAGTAGATTCTCAAGAATTTGGCCAACTTGCTCTCCAACACTACATTTCCCTCATGTATGGTTACTGGCTTCTTGTTGCTGTTTATCTCGGTTTTCTAACTACCTGCTCTGTCCCTGAAAACCAGTCTTTTTAACTGAAGAAACAGACAGAGGGTCCTAACTTCCCTTGCACTCCTTACCTCCTACTCTAGTCCCTCTTTTCACTCAGAAGCCCTCTCTGCTATTTACCTGTAAGCCAGCTCTGACAACTAAAGCTTAGAATCCATCCTACACCCAAGCTATGTTCCAGCAAAGCTTCCACTATCTCTATGAGTAAACAGAACTAATAGTAACAATAGCAACACGGTACATTTTAGTCTTACGGTGAGGAAACTTCCTGAAGTGGAATTTTCTGCTTCATTAGAGTAACCTAGAAGCAATGACCATCTGTAGATAGCATGAGATGAGCTGCTAAACTCTGCTCAGGAAGCATCTGTGATGGTCATGGGAAGGGAAGAATTGCTTCCTATTGAGTTATTAGAAAAGCACACTGAGAGGGGAGAGATGGAATTTATCTCATCTTCCCTTATGCTCCAATTGGGTGTCAATGCTCTTGACTTATGTTAGCTTGAAATCTATTCCACTGGAAGATTTCAACCATTGCATATAAGCACTAACACTCTGCCTCGATACTTACATACAACCATACTTGTGCTGTGAACCCTTATTAGTGTTATGGGAAACTAAATCTATCCATATATTTTTGCCCCTTTTTTTCAGCTCACTGATGTATGGAGTTCCTACTCTGTGGCAGACACTTGACAGGTGCTGCTGATGCATCTATTATGTCACAGGATTTTCACAGGGAGAGCAACCTGGTTGTAAGAAGATGCTAGGGGACTTCATGGCAAACAGACAGTTTTGCTCATTTTTACTTAAACTGTATGTAGCAAAACAACAAAAATAGCAACATTTTCTACAGAGCTGTCTAATCCCATTTTACATATAATTGAGAAAATGAAAGTAACCTTTATCACAAATCACCACTGTTTTAAACCTGGAGTGGCTTTAAGGGTACTGCTGGTGATTATGGGGTCCAAAGACACCTCTTGGCACTGCCCTTGGGTCCAACAGTGAACAAGAGAGAATGAGAAAAAGACATCATTCCTGCCCTTGTAAAACTTAAAGTCTTTCAGACTGCATCTGATGGATTAGATTTATTTTTTTGCTAACATAAAAGGTGTCAGCTTTTGAAAGAATAACAGATTTAGCACTAGGTTGTGCAGTGACATATGTACTGGGAACTGGGAAGACTATTACTAATACAAAAATAAGACTTCAGATCCAAAGTGATAGGTCACCCGTGGGGACATGAGGGCCCAGGTCACCTCAACAGTCACCCTCCAAAGTAAAACTACATACCTGAGATTCACAGCTTTTTAAAAATGTTTTCAAGAACTACTAAAATAATTTACCTACTACTGGAGTTCGACAGGCAACTGAAGGTGATGTGTCTGCATAAAATGAGCTGGTCTGCTTTCTACTACTGTCATCTAAAATGTTAAGTGGATCGTGGATGTCACTGTAGGGAGGCAGTGAGCGAACACTGCTGATGACGGAAACATGCTGATTCACCATCGATCCAAGTCTATGAGGCTCTGGGTAGTTTATGTTGCTTCCATAGTATCCTATAACAGAAAAATGTCAAGAATGTGCTCTTCACTTACTACAGAGAATATTCCAGGAAGGAAAAAAGGGACAAGGTAATAGAGTAGAGCCCTAAAGATACCATGGTATAAATATGACATTCACATCTCCATTTACTATAGAGTTGGATTCATGCTTGTATATGGATATGGTTCACTATGCTGGTTTTTTGTTTTTAAAAATGCAAAGGAGTTATCCTATTGTTAATTTTCAGATATAACTTTCCGATATAATTATCCTATTGTTAATTTTCAGAAAAGAGGGATAGTACACGTCTTTCATATATTTTCCTCTTCTAAATTAACAAGATCTTCCTATAAACAAAGAAAGCACAACTAACCTCTCACAAAGACTACACTAATTGTCAAATACCAATTTTATCTACAGATTTAGGTTTCTGGAAGAAGGACTGGCCTACGCTTAGGAAAGAGGACACAGAGCCTTCTTTGGGGGCTGAAAAAGTCTACAGATCTTTCCAACTCTCTAAAGTGTAAAGGGTTTTATCAAATTAACAGGGGCACTGTTTGGGTCCTAAGTTGTAAGATCTGCTGCTAATTCTCCAGAAGAAACATTATTCACTAGAAATATTTTCAAAGGACAAAACATTCTTCTCTTGGGCTTATTAAGGGAGATCTCAAATAGTTTGACATAGTTCTTTTTCATCATTTGTGGCATTTAGAAGGGCATCTTTAAGAAACCACAGGAATTAGGGGCATGTTTATATATGGAAGAAATGAGCTCCAAGTGTCTAAGATTCCATGAGCTTTAGAAACTTCACATGGGATGACATGCTGCTCAGCAGAGGTGGAGCTCAATGTCTTATTTTTGCCTTCTTGCCATCTCAAAACCCAGAAAGATTCTTTAAAAATTTCAATACCATTAGGTGAACTAGGAGGCAATGTTGTTCCTTGACAGTTGGCAGCCCCTGTGTTGCTCAGGAAATTGAAGCTTCCTGTATTTAAAAATTGCATACTGTGTGTATCTTGGCTATGTGAGGATGGTCCATAGCTGGAAGGTGGTCGAGAATTATATGGAGACCCAGCACAGCTGCCACTGAAGAAGTCTCTAGAAAGCTGCTGTTCACTCCAGGCCATGCATCGACCATGCTCAGGACGATGAGGGTAGAGTCCTGATGGGGGGTGAGGCTGTGCCCTAAACACAGTCTGATAGTTAGAGTTGGTCCCATAAAAGTCATGGTTGGCTTGAGGGTGGGTAGAATAAATGGACTCTGGGAATGCTGAGCAGTGTGATGGGGCTGACAGGACCGGGCCCACACTTGGAGGTCTCCCCGCCATTGGCCCCTGGTTAATGACGCTTCCTCGGCTTGCCACGGCTGGAGAAATGGGTGGTGTCATCAGATGACCAGTACTCTGGGAAAGCTCCATTTGACCTGGAAACAAATTCACAGAGCATTCACCAGCGGCATATTAAAATAAATGGGCACACATCTTTAAAAATTATCCAAAAGATGTATTAATATATTTTTCCAATTTGGTTTATTCCTACTCTCTAAAAATAACAGAACTGGGGAACACTAAAAACCTAGATTCAAAAGATACCATCATAAACAAAGAATTTTGGAACACTGAAAAAAAAATAAAATAAAAGATACCATCACAGGGGCGCCTGGGTGGCTCAGTGGGTTAAAGCCGCTGCCTTCGGCTTGGGTCATGATCCCAGGGTCCTGGGATGGAGCCCCGCATTGGGCTCTCTGCTCTGAGAACAGCCTGCTTCCTCCTGTCTCTCTCTGCCTACTTGTGATCTCTATCAAATAAATAAATAAAATCTTTTAAAAAAAAAAGATACCATCACAATAAATAAATAAATAAATAAATAAATAACACCATCGCAATATATGTATATTTCACAATAGTGAAGATGTTTAGTGTTAGTAACTGTGGAAAACAGTCCGGGATGGCTTTGTGCTTCCATGGGTACGAAAACAGTTATAGCTCAAGCTTGGGAAGGTCAAGAGATCTGCTCTTCACATTTCTTCATAATTAAAAACCAAGCTGAATGCTAAATGGTTTGATTTTTAGGGTAAAAGGAAAAGGCAGTAATGTCAAAATGACCACAGCTTCAAAGCGGCTAATTCAAAACATCATGCAAACACTACTGACGAACAATGAGTTATGAATGCCACCAGCTCCCTGGGTGTCTGATTTTCCACTGGTGGGATTAGGTCCTGAACTAAAAGGCCCTTCCACGTTTAAAATTCTGTGTATCCAATGAAGTTATAACTATGAATTTCAGAAAAAATGTAAGGCAAGAAACAGACATAAAATAGTATCTAGGAATGAGTACAAGCCAAGCCACTAAGCATTCAGATGGACACAAAGGGGACTCTAGACCAAAGAGGAAAATTATAGTAATGGTTATCCTAAAATGACTATATCTACTTTTTAGTGGAGGAGACGTAAACCCAAAAATAAATAGGAAGACCATTTTTTTGACTTTCAAAGTATCTTCAAGATTTAATATATAACAAATCTAACTTTTTCTTCTACTAAATGAAAATAACTAATTATTTGTATTTCCAACATAACTAAGTGAGCACATCACAGTGTGGTATCTATGTTCATAATGGCATTGATAAAAGTATGAATGACAAATGCTGAAAAGGTCACAAAAACATAAAGCTTTAAGAAAAGCTAAGACAAGCCTTTTTTAATCCTTGGAATGGCTGGATGTTACTAAGGTTGAAGAAAACAAAGGAACAGGCTCGTGAGAGATGGCGTACAGCTTGAGAGTCCCAAGTGTACCTGGGAGTGGCATGGTGTCTGTAGTTCCAACGGGGAAGGGGGGCAGAGCGGAAGGTAAGCCTCCAGGATGGCTGGATGACAGAGGAAGATAAGCCGTTTCCACATGGCTTTCATTCTTCATGGTGTCGCTGGAAGCAGTGCTCCCTTTATTCCGGTTGGCCAGAAAGCATGAACTTGGAGAAGCAGTGAAGGCAGCTTTACTTGCATCTGGAAAGATTTTTTTTTTTTTTGAATGGAAAATCTAACATCATTCCCATATTCCTAATAAAGGAGCTCAAGAAAAGGAAACTGAAAATGTTTTAGGGTTGTGTCATAAATCTGGAAACTCCAGAGGATATCTTCCATGGGAACCAAGGCTGGCAGATCTTTGGTCGTGGCAGTGGTGCTGGGGTTTTGTGGTCATTGTAGTCTGTACCTTTGTGAGTGTGAGCTGTGTTCTGAGGGGACACTAAATCCACTCTGGAGTGGACAGTCTTCAAAATGCAAGTCATCACATCCCAAATAGACATGTTCTCTTCCTTCTCCAAATTCCTATAAAACTTATATCTATGCCATTTATAAGGTGGAATACTGCAGGTGTTGTCTTGAATTATGGTTAATTTTTATTATAATCACCTCTCCACCTTCATTTAAATTCTCAGAAGAACATCCATTTTCTATCCTCCAGAACTTCCAGTAAAATCCCTTGACTACTCTATGTGTAAATAGTGGAGAGAAAAAAATAATGTTTTGATTAGTGTTACCATCCTGTGTTAGTTGTGACATGCTTGGGAAAAGAAAACTGAGATGTTTACAGATCCACAACACATGTACTTACAAACTCTTGAATTTAGGTTTAAAGAAAGAAATATTCAAAGCAAGATATAGAGTTTAAATTACCTGAATTCTTCATATACTTGTCCAGTAAATTCTGTAACTCCTGCTCTTTGTCATTATTGAACTGGGTCTCCATGGCAAGGAGAATGTATTCATCAAGAAGCATTCGGATCAAATGGAAAGAACCTTGTTTGTGGATGGGAATGGGGAGAGGGCAATGTCAGATGAAAGGAGGGAGAGAAGGAGAAGGAAAGAGAGAGAGAGAGAAGTCGAGTTATCTTTGTGACCATCTCACAACACTTTACAAGGAGCAACTGAAATCAACAAATACTTGTTGGACTTTAAATGACCTGCAAAGACCAACATGCTTAACTTGAGTCTCTAATCTTTCTGTGTACCGCCTGCCCAGCTTACTGTGTGTACTGTCCTGCCAGCTCTTTGGCCACTAATTACATCAAAGGAAAATACGGATGAAAGTGAGACGTGCTTTATGCTTTAAGAGGGCACACACTGGAGTGTGATAAGCTTTAGCCTGGGGAGAATGAGCTCTACTCTGCTCTATTTCTGTTTACTTTGTACTAAATAATTAGACAATGACCACTAGGGTCTGAAAAAAAGTATCAAGTAAGATGTCTTTCTAGCCTGAAACAAAGTTCTCCTTGGTTTGGACAAAAGCAAAAGAGTCATTTTCATTTGGAAGTTGTCCTGGAAAACCTTAAACTTCTTTGGACTATTCCACAGGCTTCCCAGCAAAAGGCAGGTTTCATCATAAAGTCAGGCTTCAATGTTGTGTATTTTAAGAAACCTTACATATAAGCAAGAGATTTCAAATAACAGGCTCAAGACACTTTGTTCATCCCTCAATGCAAGTTCACTGATTTTATCTAATTCCACTGAGAATTAAATAAAAACAACCTAGTTAACTGTAACCTATTTATAATGTGAAGATTTATTGAAAAGCAACTACTAAATGCAGAAGTGCTGTCCACGAGCTAGTATTATGGTTGCAAAACTGAGAGTCCCAGAAATTTTAGGAAAACGAAGGTTTTCAATTTTTGAAAAAGCTAACTTGACTCAATTTGTTTCATAAGTCAAACTGATCAGGAAAGATGTTTCAGAAACATATGAGAGCATATCTTCTCGGCTGCTCTTTGATTCTTGGAATGCAGCTATGGGGTTCCTGGAAAAGATGAAAAATTTGCCATACTGCAATGAGTAGTGTCTTTGGAAAATAATGTAGTAATTATTGTTTACTTGCTTGTTTAACAATGAAAAGGTACTGATGGGATGTAATGATAATAGCTGCTATTCATTAAGTGTTCACCAGGTACTGGACTCTGCTTTTATGAGTATCATCTCACTAAAGTGCTCATACAGCCCAGTAAGAGGAATATTCACCCTCTCTTTTTTTAAGGGCTTCAAGTTCTTATTTAAAATCTAGTTAGTTAGGATACAGCGTAATATTGGTTTCCAGAGTAGAATTTAGGGATTCATCACTTACATATAACACCTGGTGTTCAACACAACTAGTGCTCTCCTTAATACCCATCCCCCATATAGCCCATCCTCACCCACCTCACCCCCACCCCAGCAACCCCCAGTCGCTATATAGTCAAGAACACTCTATAGTTAAGAGCCTCTTATGGTTTGCTTCCCTCTCTCTCTTCTTTTTTCCTCTTTCCCCTATGTTCACCTGTTTTAGTTCTTAAATTCCACATATGAGTGAAATCATGGTATTTGTCTTTCTCTGACTGACATTTCCCTTAGCATAATACACTCTCGCTCCATCCACATCATTGCAAATGACAAAATTCCATTCTCTTTTATGGCTGAGCAATATTCCATTGTATACAGACCACGTCTTCTCTAGCCATGCATCAGTCGATAGACATTCAGCCTCTTTCCATAGTTTGGCTCTTGTTGGTAATGCTGCTATAAATATTCATCCCCTTTACAGTGAGCAGAGGCAGCTTGGGTTAAAACCAAGCCAGAGAGAAGCAGTATTAGGATTTAACTGCCTGTGGTCTGACTCCACAAGCCAGGGTCGTTATTACCATTGTCTATTGGCTCGATAATCAGATCTGAGAAGTCACAGTGCCCCATGTTTAAATACCAACAGGATCTGTGACTGGAGAGTGAATGATGTATTCAGGGAGGAAGAGCTTTATAAAGCACATGAGATACCAAAACTGGATGCATTGTTCAAGGTGAGGTTATGCATTACTCGAGCACCAAAAAAGCTCCACTTAAGCAGGAAGTCTTGAGCCCTCTTCTTTAACGATCTTCCATTTTGTTTGCTGGTCTACAAGTGAAGGAACAAAATGAAACTGTAAAATCTGTCATCTCGTTACTATATGCGTCCTACGTAAAATCAAGAGGTTGATAAGCTGTCTGACAAATGGACAGATGGCATGACATGCAATTTATTTTATCAGATATAATGTCCAGGGATTTTAATGTTTGTCTGCCTTTGTTGTCATTTTTAAGGCTAATAGGTCTTTATTCCATATGGTTTTGTTACCTAACAGAATTGGACAACAAAATAAAATAATTCACAAATTATTTTTGTGAATAAAAAATATTTTATCTCATTTTCCTTTGACAGAACCTCAAAAAAGAACAGAAGGTGAAGTGTCAAAGAAGGGTTATATATTTCTGTGAATGATTAACTCTAACTTCTCTGCTCCTGAATGATAATCTGTTTTCTTCCAGGAGAGAAAGAGGAAAAAAAAGTCCCTACTCTACAACTAGTTTCCTTGATATGGAATGGCTAACACCAACTAGTGATGGATCTATTTGCTCTTATTGCCTTGCTTCATGATGGATGACTTACACATTCTCAGAAAGAGTTGAAAAAATATAGAAAACACAAAATACTGCACTCCCAGAATTTAAAAATGGAAATATTTAAAACCACACTTTTTGTCAGCATTTATGAAAATTTACTTTTTAGAAAAGGGCCAAATCTTCCCAGTTTTCTCTTTCACTATTGATATTACTCCGCTGTAATTTTACAGACTGACAGGGAAGGCATAGTGCCTTGTAGTCCTTTGTCAAGAAATGGTAAATAGAATTGAATCTATGCCTGACACTCTCGAATCTGGCCTATTCCTAATTTTGATATTTGAGCCACCTTATTTGCAAGTCTTCAAATGCTATTCAAAGCATTTTTACACACAATCACCCCTCCCCCATCATGCAAGAAATTATAGCCACTTTAGCATTTACTATTAAAAATTCTATTTTGTGAATCTGTCATTGAAATATACCTTAATAACTCTCTGCTCTACCACAGTATCCAACCATTCAATAAAAGCCTCCACAGTGGCATTCTTCTTAAGAAGATCTTTCAGTTCTTGGAACACTGTGATAGAATCATCTACCATATTAAGAAAAACAAACAAACAACACAATATTACTCTATTTTGTACCCAAGAAAAAACCTGAAGCTATAAATCATTAAGAATTCTATAGCATAAAAGGAAAAGATAGATGAAATTAGATATGTCAAAAGAATTATTTCATATCCTGAGAATAAGTAACAAAAAAATCCTTAGCTATTGACTCTTCAAAATTTGAATAATAATTTTAGGTATCTTGGTACAAATTGAAATAAAAGCTTGTGTATTACATAAGTATGTATATACTAGGGAAGAGTAAGTTGTCATTTATAGCTGATTATTGATTCTGAATCTGAAGATTTCATTAAATGCAACAGATTCATTGAAAACTATGAATGAGCTAAGCTAAACTAGTTGATCTCCTGCTTTCTGACCTATCCTTTACCTTTAGCAAAAATTACATTTTGCACTGCAAAACTGAGCCACTTCCATGAAGAATCTTTTATCTTGTAAAAGTTAAAGTGGCCATTTAGGACTATCATTTATTAAAGAGTTTGAAGCTTGCTGAATCCCAAAGGGTTATTACCCTTTGGGATTCAGGAAGCTGAATAATTTTTGCTAGGAAACAGAAAACAAAGCTGAAGTTGGACCACCCCAGAGAGCAGCCCATCTGTGCAACAGCCTATTGGAGGCTGCACAGTCTTTTCAGACAGAGAGGGTGGGGAAGGAGTGGTTTGCTATCCCTGGGAGACAGAGCCTAGTTGTCTAGTCACACATATTGCCTTTGTAAATTTTGTCCGATTGTCCAAAACTGGGCAGGGAATTTCTGCTTTGAAAAACAGTATTATGTTGAGATATCATTTTGATATGCATCATATACCATATGAGGCTAAGAGTGAAAACACAGAGAAGTGTGTATGCATGTAACGTAGAACTGGGATGCCTGGGTTGCTCAGTGGGCTAAGCATCCACCTTTGGCTCAACACTCAACAGAGTTCTGGGATCGAGTCCCGCATCAGTCTCCCTGCTCAGTGTGGAGTCTGCTTCTCCCTCTGCCTGCCGCTCCCCCTGCTTGTGCTTATTCTCTGTCTCTGAAAAATAAATAAATAAAATCTTAAAAAATGTAAACAAACAAACAAAACCTGGAAGAAAACTCACAACACTCAAAAACATTCCCACTATTTCCAGGTTATTTCTAGGAAATGAGATTATGAGTGGCTTTTATTTTCCTCTTAATATTTTCTATATTTTCCAGGTTTTCTACAATCTGTACCTACAACTGTTTTCAAGTAGAGGACAATTTCTCTTAATTAAAAACGTTTCTAAAAACCAAGTTTTCTCAAACAGATATTTTTTGGTCTAAGGTGACTCCCACCCCCACCTCCATCAAAGAGTCAGCCCAACATGTCAACGGAACCAATGTTGGGAGACCCAGCTCTAAACAGAGGGAAAACTTACGTTCTGTGTAGATATCAGATTCAGTATCTGTGCTGCCAGAAATGGTAAGAAGGGCCTGTGATCCAATACTATTCAAATCAACCTTTTCAATATCAGATACCATGGAATTCACGACATGCTGGTCAAAGAGAGCTGGTCTGGCAATCTGTGTGAAGAAAGTGAAAAGACACTAAATCATACTATTGATGGTCTGTCTAAAGGAAAGTTTTGGCTATTGGAGAAATAGTTCCTTGAGAGAAGAGTATCATAAATGTTTTCTTATTTTAAAACTAAAAACAATAGCTGAGACTCATGATCATCTCTGTTAAAGCTTTGAAAACTATTTTCGATATTAGAAAATGGTTTTTTAAAAGATTTTATTTATTTATTTGACAGACAGAGATCACAAGTAGGCAGAGAGGCAGGCAGAGAGAGAGGAGGAAGCAGGCTCCCCGCTGAGCAGAGCCTGATGTGGGGCTCAATCCCAGGACCCTGAGATCATGACCTGAGCCAAAGGCAGAGGCTTTAACCCACTGAGCCACACAGGTGCCCCTAGAAAATGAATTTTTTAATCCATGGTCACACAATAAGGATTTCACAGGGGTACATTCCTTATCTGGAATTATTACAACCAGGTCTTTTAAAATTTAGGGGACTAGAAACTTTCACAAAGCAAACAATTATCTGGGAGGAGGGGAAATACATTTTAACAATATACAAACAGTAATTTAAGAATTACTTTTTTCTCCCTATTTAAGAGAGCCAAATTAGTTGGTAGCTTAATATGTGTTGTTTGTGGATTTCACAATATCAAATATCACATGGGCGCAGTCCCCACAACCTTAATTTTTATTAACTGGATTCATGTGGCAAATAACAGTTTTTAATTTTATACTGCATTCAGAAGTTTTGTGTCTTTTTTACTTTTTATTCTGAAATAATATTAAATTTATAAAAAAGCTGCAAAGATAGTGCAGAATATTTCCATATACTCCCTAATCAGCTTCTTCTAATATCATCCTCTTACCTAAGCATTGTTTATTGCCCAAATCAGGAAATTAACATTGCTACAACACTGGTAGTAATTCAAATTTCCATCCATTTTTCCACTAATGTCCTTTTTCTATTCTAGAATTCACTCTGGCGTCACATATTGCATTTAACTGTTGCCTACTTGATCTCCAACCTCTGAAAACTTCTTACTCTGCTATCAGATAATTCATTTTTTTAAATTTGGTGACTCAAATACCAGCATACCTGAGCAAGGTGTAAGAAAGATGTTTGTCGTTTCAGGGACGATACAAATCTTCGCACAATAGGTATCTTCTTATCGGTTAGAGCTTCTGGCAAGTTTTCCAAGGATGAAACAACCCACTGTTCCCAATTTTTAGCAAAATTCCTTATATCTGCTAATAAGCTACACACACACACAAAAAGCCTATGTATTAAATGCTAAATTGTTCAAAATGCATTACATAAATGTAGTTTAATGGAGGTATACTGTTATTCTATGATTTCAAGAACATGACTTCGAAGTCGGATAGATTAAGCCTAGGTCTGCCATTATCTCCTTGGTCAAAACAGTCAGTCTCCTCAAGCTCTGGTTTCATCTATTAAATAGGAATAAGATCAGTATTTTTGTCACAGGATTGTTATAAGGATTTTATAAAATAGTTCATGGAAATTTCTCTGGTCAAACCTTGTATGCAGAAGGTAATCAATAAATAATACCTTATTAACATTAGCTCCCAGTTCAGTCATTTTCTATAAAAGATTTCTGGGGGAATGTAAGTATGCATCTTGATTTCAACAGCTTCTTGAGAGATATCACAGAGGGATCATAGCGCCATTTCATATTTACTATTAGTTTCTAGTAACCTATTCTGATAGTCCAAATATAACTGTGAGATACATCATTGAAAATCTACTATAGGACCCTATTTAGAAAATTGCAAATGTTGGTTGTGCATATACACAAACATCTGTATATAAACACAAAAATTTTAAAACCAGTAACAATATATATACTATGTCCCAATAAAAGAGACCTAAATTTACACTTGGGATGGCACATGTACTAGTAAGCAGTAACATCATACAAGAAAAAGAACGGAAGCGGAGTTCAAGAGCCCTCAATTAAAATCATGGCTCTCCTTCTTACAAATTCATTGATTCTGGGCAAATAAATTAATTCCTTCTGCTGCCAGATTCCTCATTTGTGAATATGGGATCATAATAGCTACCGGAGAATAGTCTGACAAGTTGTGTTTTTAAAAAAATCCAATTGTTCAATGATAAGGAATAGGTTAAATAAAGTATAGTATTTTTCAGGTGCTAGAAATCTATGCAACCATTTAAAAAGATAATGCTGATCTGTATTTGATATGAAAGATTTTCACAGTATATCACACTAGTATGTATACCATGGTTCCTTTGTTTAAAAATGTGTACATTTACAGATACTCTTAAAAAAGAGTCTACGAAATAATAACCTAATACACTAAGAATGTGGAGAGACTATGAGAGCTTTTTAAATGCATTTGTGCATGTTTTTCATTTTCTACAAAGAATCAGTTGCATACTTAGGAGATAAATACAGAAGTAGTCATTTTCAGGTGGTTGGAGGAGTTAAGTGAAATAATTTATGTAGTCTCAAACTCATGCTGTGTTTAATAAATGCCAGCTATTATTTATTAGATCAGTTGCATGGCCAGATGTCTGCCATTAAGTGCAGCCATTCTGCTGTGACGTAGAAGTGTTTGGGGTTGTTGTTTTTTTTTTTTTTTAAGATTTTATTTATTTATTTGAGAGAGAGAGAGACTGAACATAAGCAGGGCAGAGTTGGAGCAGGGAGTGGAAAGTGGGACTTGAGCCCAGGACCCTGAAATCATGACCTGAGCAGAAGGCAGACACTTAACTGGCTGAGCCACACAGGTGTCCCTGTGACATAGAGGGGTTAAGAGTACTTAATTCAGAGCTCAGACTAGATGTTTAAATGTTATGCATTGATAATTAAAAGAAACTATTGATTAGGACAATGCCAACTACTATATAAATAAATAAAAATATCTAGAGGAAAAAGTAAATGAAAAAATTTGTTTTATCAATCATCATGCATTTATTGAGAATCAACTATGTTAATCTGACATGTATTTGTGCTCCAAAATACTAAAATAAATTTGACTTTTTCATTAGACATTGTTTACAAAGAAAAATTTGGCTTTTTATTTTCAAGTTTTTATTATTCACACATCAGAAAGATTTTATGAAAAATCTTCAGGTATCATTTCAATTTGAGATGTTTTTATTGAAGTATAATTGACAACATTATACTAGTTTCATATGTACAACATAGTGATTTGACATTTGTATACATGTGAACTGATCACCACAATAGTCTAGTTACCATCTGTCATCAGGTGCCAGAGAGGATGGGGGTCTCCAGGGGCAGGGGCAAAATAGGTGAAAGTGATCAAAAGGCACATGAAGACACATCTTCATTAAACGAAGGTAGTAGTTCTGTTATGCTACCTTATGATTTTGCAATTAAGACCAAAGTTAATAAAGATAAAATAGTTCTTTAATTTTTATCATTGTGGTTATTTTCCATCAGTTATCCCCACTTACATTCCTTTAGCCAGTTTCCACTGAAGAACTTTCTCAGTATTTCAAGGTCAATGACACCTAAATATTTATTTTTCACTTGAGTATCACTCTATTAAAAGGATTTCAGGATGGTTCCATCAATTTTGTTCATTGAGGTTTCAATATAAGGATTGAGGCACATCTTCTAGCTACTACAAAGGGACAGGAACAGGCAAGTAATCTTGATAAACAAATGAATTTCTACTTAATGTTTTCCTTTAATATGATGGATAGTGTTAAACCCTACACTAAGAAATTATCATGTTTTATTGACTGAACCTACCTTTCAGGCATTTCTTGCATTGTTGCAGGAATGAGAACATCTGTAAGAACCTTAATCACAGCAAAAGAGAGTTAACATAAATTCTTACTTAGTATTTTCATAGAAAGACACTTATTTGTCAATTACTTTGTATTCCTAGCTTTCTAGAAAATGATATATTAACTTATTTCTGGAAGTTATATTTTTATCTCTGAAATGAATGTGTGTGTGTGTGAGGTGTGTGTGTAGAGAGAGAGAGAAAGGCAGGGTGGGGATCTAGAAACATTGCAATACTAGGTTAAGCAAGTAATACTGATATACTGGGTCCAAAGAGTTAATTATCAGAACAGAAAGAATACTGAAAGAAAGGGCTAGACTAAGCCCTAAACATGGATGAGATGAGTAAGACCTGAATGAGAACTAGTAGAAAGAAGATAGAAGAAGATAGAAACAACTGATCCCAGCTCAGGAAAAACTAGACTAAGGAAGTGGGGACCAAATAGGATATGGGCAATGCAGATCCACAGAGCTGGCTGACAAACTGAGTGGCCCAGTCTGACAAAGAGGACCAAGAGGTCTAGAGGACAACATATTTCAAAATTTGGGTAGATGCTAATCTACAAAGGCCTGTGTGTCCTACCAGCAAAATGCACATGTATTCCATGTGTACGAGACAGTAGTTACCAATGAATTGACCTTGGTAATCATGTGCTGTTTTATAGACTAAAAGCTGACCCCTCCTCAGAGATGGGATGAAGGTGCTACAGAACTCATTCTACTGTGCCTCCCTGGGAACCCCATGAGGAGGGAAACTTAGTGCATTTAAAGGTACTTAAACTAAAATAAATACATAATAATAATAATAATAATAAAATCAAGGTACTTAAACTTCGGACTTTTGTGTTGGATGAAAAAAAAAACAGACCATTTGGAAAGGAAAATAATAAAGAATATGCTTTAAGGTTATTTCTTGGAGGTGCTGAATGACAGTCCAAACAACTTTACCCAAATTAAAATGCTGTTTTCTCCCTCAGCTTGGACCTTACTGTTTCTCTAACTAGGGGACACATTGCCAGGGAATTAGTGTCTTCCCAGATAAATGTTTGGCTAAAAGGCCAACAGGCTCATCTTTGTTCATGATGTCTTCATGACCCTTCTGCAGACTTTCATTTGGTCTGAGAACAGAAATCAATGCTAATACATTAAAGCTAGAGATTTCCAGTATTTTTAGGGTGTTAATCCCATAAGTGTGCTTCAATCTGCTTTTCCCCCAGAACACTAATAGTGAAAAAGCCGTTATGCTATTCATTCTGAGAACACCTTAAACAGTTATTAAAAATAACTAAGTTTTCATGTATTATTAGTAAGTATAGGACATTTAGAATCATTCTTAAATGTAAACAGAAATTTTGTTTTCATGTAAATGTACATTAAAATACATACCTATTAAATATTGCTTTCTCATCAGAAAAAAATAATATTGTATCTCCAGCCAGAAATAACAAATTTATTGTAAATAAAATGGAAAAATGTAGACACAATGCTCATTAAAACAATACAATGTTTGTGTTTAAGACACCCCAAAGAGCTTACCTTATAAAGAATTGAGTCACAAACACAGAAAATGTCAATGATAACAGGGTTTTCAAGCAGGGGAAGAAGATGATCAGGCATTCCTTGCCAAAAGTGTAATAAGAAATGCTGGATCTAGTTATAAAGCAAAAAGCATATACATTAAAATTCTTTCTTAACATGAACTCATAAAGAACAAGACAATATGATCAGCGAAGCATTCTTTGTCACCCTTACCTCTTCAAAGTTTCCATTAATTGCATTGTCCAGGATGCACTGGCAGTGAGTTTTATACATCATTATGAGGGTATCAACCTATTTCAAGGAAGACAATGCTTAACCAAAGAGTCTTTCAACCCCGCCTTCATTTGTTTACACATCCATTGGTTCATTCATTTATTCAACATGCATTTTTTAAGCTCCTGTTACGTACCGGGCATTGTGCTCAGTGTTGAGGAATCAAAACCAAAGGCACAGTTCTTATTTCCAGGAGCTCATGACGTTGTAAAGGGAGATAGGCAAGCAAACCAACACTTACAGCATAGTGTCATGTGAACAATGAAAAAGACGACTGTGCGGGAGCTGTGGGCCAAAGCAACCTTGTGTTTTTCTACCTAGTAAGAAGATTATCTTTGGTTGCAGGAATAAACATAAAATGGTGAAATATATCACCTCTTGATACAGTTGTAATAAGTGGGTTCTTGGGCAGTGTTGCCTAGTGGTTTTCAGTGGGGGGGGGGATCAGCTAAAATCGAGTGCCCAGTTTCCCTGCCCTACTGTGCACAGGATGCTTGGCCTCTGAACCCTAAGCTTTTTGTCTTTAAGTAGGACGAATAATATATTATCCAGATTCAATAAGATGTGGCGCACATAGAGCAGTGCCTGGTACACAGTAAGATCTTACTAAATATTATTTGAAATTAGTAAGAGCAAATGACTCGAAAAAGTACCTGAGAAAGAACTGAATAGTGAGTGTCTATTAGGAAGAGTCTCTGTTTCCGTGTTAGCAAAGACATTTGGATAGCACAGCTAAAAATTGTAAACATATTCTAAAATCCACAATGGTTTATTACTAAATAATATTTTAACAAAAAAGGCTAAGCTTAGAGGTGTGTCCACGGACTACCTGGGTTTGAATACCAGCTCTGATCTCTCACTCACTAGCTATAGGATGTCAAGCAAGCCACGTAACATTTGCGTGTTCTAAAGTCCTCGTCTGGAAAATGGAGATGATAATAACAGTAAATTTCTAATAGGGCTGTTATGAGGACTAAACAAATTAACACAAGCAAGGTGGTTGGAATAATCCATAATTCATGTTGAGAGGTTGACTGCTGGAGCTATTTTTATCCCAACATGGCGATGGTGATGGCAGTGTCCTACTCTAACCTGGTCTCCGGCGTTTATCCCTACAGCCTAGTGACAGCACATATCTCTGTGGTGTAGCTCAAGGCTCTATCACTGTGATGTGCAAATTGCTAATCTACCTGCGAGGAGGTATGCTGACTACAGGATGCCTCTAGCAGAATATGTCACCATTGATGCAACTGAGATAAGCTCTATACTTTAGGCAATGATATTACATTTTTATATAGGTTGCCAAGACTCATGTTTTAAAGTAAGGATAAAGACAGTATGAAAGATAGAGGTTTGTCTCGAGAAGTTAGTGAGTATGTGGTTGGGGGGGGGTGGCAACTGCCTCGAGTGACACCATGATGAGGCAGTAAGTGGCCCCTCAGCTTCAGCCAACTCCCACCTCACTGATCAACTTCTCCCTGGGAAGTCCCATCCTTTCTGCTTCAAGAAAGCAGGTACATAAAGTGCTTCACTTCAGTCTCACCCCTCTTGCTAGAAACTGACAAGTTACCTGGGGAACTTGGCTACTGGCTAAGAAGGTGAAAAGCAGGGTCCAGCTGTCTTCAAGGGACAAAGAGAAGTGTTAAGTCCCTGGTGCTCATGATAAGGACCACTGGGAATGTCCTTAGAAACCAGGGGTTATTTAAGCATCCTGATACTTGAGTGAGAAATGATCTACCAGTTTCTCAAGTTGACAGGAAGGAATTCCTTGGAGACTAGCAGAGAAACGGAAAGAAACTACTGGAAGATGTCCTCACTTCTCTTTTTAATTTGCTCCTCTCCCCATCCCCATCTGTCTCACCAGGAATATTTACACAGCAAACATCTTCGTGATATGTTTGCATGTAAGCAATTCTCTCCACACAGGAGACCCAAAAATACCCTCCCCAAAGAACCATGTTCCCTGGAACGTCACTGATTTCCACAGGTTTCCCCACAGACTGCCATATGTTAGCATTTATTGAAGTCATAATATCACATAATATCTATAAGGTTAAAAAAATTATGTGATAACCTTGAGAAACATGATGGGAGAGAATGATACAAAGTGGACACACTTCAGGAGACTTGCTTGGAATCAGCCTGTGAGAATTATCTTCAATATTTTGCCTGTTCTTAACAGGCAGAGTAGGTCATCAGAATGAACCCCGGAAGTTACTGTGCATTTCTACTTATCTGTCAATAGATCTTTTCATCAATATGTTATTTTATTGCCAGTTTCCACAGAAAGCCCACTACTAAAGTAATCCAGTTGGACATTAGTTACTCATCTTTCTCTTGAGGTGCTATCTTTGTACCTCAAAAATATGAACTGACTTAACATATATATAAGATATTTTCCTTAAGGGGCAGCTGAGAGGCACAGTCAGTTAAATGTCTGACTCTTGGATTCTTCTCAGGTCATGATCTCAGGATTGTGAGATCAGCCCCAGGACTGCCCCCCAACAATCCCCACTCAGTGCAGAATCTGCTTGAGATTTTTTTCTCCCTCTCCCTCTGCCCCTCCCGCCCTGCTTGTACACTTTCTCTCTATATATAAAAGAAGTAAATAAATGTTTTTTAAAAAGATATTTTCCTTAAGTACTAATGACAAATTAACTTGGATTGAAAGAAGAATGCAGAAATCACTATGGTTTAATACTAATCGCAGGAACTGTTAGTCATTCAGTAGATACTTAGAAAGTGACTTTAGAAGTCCAGAAATAGAGGAGGATTTACCCTTAGATTTTACTATATAAGCACTGAAAATTCACAGTGAGGATTATTTATGAACTGAATCCTATGAAACTGTTTCTTCCTTAACTTCCAAAAAATTGCAAATATATAAGGGAGCACAAAATTTTCTAATGGAAAGGAATCTCTGCCCACTTCTAGTCCAGTACTTGCATTCATCCAGGTATCTCCCCCTCAATGCTTGGAATAAATTCTGTCCTAGGGAAGTGTCTGATGACTGTTTACTGAAAAGACATGAGGCTAATTAAAACATAAAGCTTATAATTAAAGAAATTGCATGTGATATTTTCTTCCTTGATATTGAGTTTTAAATAAAAAATAATCTTAGTCTTTTGAGGTTTATTTTACCAACTTCTGATTACACACTATCATGGAGATGGTAAATAATTAATTGGAAAGTGTTTAATCAATGTTAGTAAACATTTGTCCCTCCTATAAATCAGTCAATTATGTTTGATTATGCAGATTTCTGACTGCTTCCTGCAAGTGCCATGAGATTCCCAGCAAATTGAGATATGGAACCCACATATCAGAAAATCAATAGAGAAGTATCTTTAATTGATACCTTGTCTTTAGAAATGCATCCTTGGTACACAAGGTGTTGAGCACTAGGGAATTCTGGAAGAAGTGTTCCAGTTTTTGAACTTAGTGAATATTTGCGAGTGAAGCCACCCTGTAATAGGAAAAATGGAAAGAAATAAATCATTATTTGGCCCCAAAATGCAATTCTAATAAAATAGAAACCCATACAATTTCATTCTTCTTCATCCTGCAAACCATGACAACTACAGAGATTTTGATAAACGGTTTAGATCATTCAACTGAATAAGCAAGATATGTCGGCAGAATTATTGTTTCTAAACCATAAGTAATTTCATGGTCAGGATATTTTTCCTGTTATTTTGGACTTTAGTTTTGAATATTTGTCAGTTTGCACAACTTTTAGAAATTTAGTTTTAATTCACACTCGTTAATGGCACAAGTTTTGAAAGATCCACTTTTAGAACTCTTGAAATTATTTTAACTATAAGAGGATCAAGAATTGCCAAATCCATTATGGATTACCAAATCATTTGTGGACTAAGTAAACAAGGATAAGAAGTTAATTTATTTCACTAAGCATAATACCCTCTAGTTCCATCCATGTCGTCACAAATGGTAAGATTTCCTTTCTTTTGATGGCTGCATAGTATTCCATTGTATATATATGCCACCTCTTCTTTATCCATCATCTGTTGATGGACATCTAGGTTCTTTCCATAACTTGGCTATTGTGGACATTGCTGCTATAAACATTCGGGTACACGTGCCCCTTTGGATCACTACATTTGTTATCTTCAGGGTAAATACCCAGTAGTGCAATTGCTGGGTCATAAGGTATGATCTCCCTGATATGAGGAAGTGGAGATGCAACGGGGGTGGG
>ML110194.1:66387-116606 GCA_003697995.1 Taxidea taxus jeffersonii | reverse complement strand
GGATGGAACTAGAGCGTATTATGCTTAGCGAAATAAGTCAACTGGAGAAAGAGAACTACCACATGATCTCCCTGATATGAGGAAGTGGAGATGCAACGGGGGTGGGGGTTAAGGTGGTAGGAAAAGAAAAAATGAAACAA
Source organism: Taxidea taxus jeffersonii (assembly GCA_003697995.1). NCBI lineage: Eukaryota > Metazoa > Chordata > Mammalia > Carnivora > Mustelidae > Taxidea > Taxidea taxus. The sequence continues at coordinate 116,466 of ML110194.1, read as the reverse complement.
GATGGGATCGGGAGGGAGACAAGCCAAAAGAGACTCTTAATGTCATAAAACAAACTGAGGGGGGTGAGGGGGGAGAGGGGTTGGGAGAGGGGTTGGGAGAGGGTGGTGGGGTTACATTATATGTTTAAATAAAAAAAGCTTAAATAAAAAAAATCATTAAAAAAAAAAGATGTGGTATATAGATATACACAATGGAATACACAATGGAATACCATGCAGCCATCAAAAAACCCAGAATCTTGCCATTTGCAATGACACGGATGGAACTAGAGGTTATTATGCTAAGCAAAAGAAGTTGGGGCGCCTGAGTGGCTCAGTGGGTTAAGCCTCTGCCTTCGGCCCGGGTCATGATCTCAGGGTCCTGGGATCGAGCCCTGCATCAGGCTCTCTGCTCGGCAGGGAGCCTGCTTCCCGCCCCCCCGTCCTGCCTCCTGCTCTGCCTACTTGTGATCTCTCTGTCAAATAAATAAATAAAATTAAAAAACAAAGAAGTCAATCAGAGAGGGATAATTATCATATGATCTCACTGATTGGAGGAATTTGAGAAATAAGATAGAGGATTATAGGGGAAGGGAGGGAAAAATGAAACCAGGGAGGGAGACAAACCTTAAGAGACTCTTGGTCTCAGAAAACAAACTGAGGGTTGCTGGAGAAGAGAACTGGTGGGAGGGATGGGGTGGCAGGGTTATGGACACTGGGGAGGGTATGTGCTACGGTGAGTGCTGTCAATTGTGTAAGACTGATGAATCACAGACCTGTACCACTGAAACAACAACAAAAAGGTAACCAGTGCTGGGGCGCCTGGGTGGCTCAGCTGGTTAGGTGTTCGACAGAATCTCAGGGTTGTGAGATTGAGTTCTACACTGGGCTTCACACTGGGCAAAGAACCTGCTTAAGATTCTCTCCCTCCCTCCGTCCCTCTCCACCTCCGTCCCACCCCACCCCCGACTTGAGCTCTCTTTTTCTAAAAACAAAAGAGTAACCAGTCCTATTCTAGAGTTCTGTTTCATTCTTACAGGTCTAAATGAAAAATGTTTAGTAAAATGAACAAATAACCTAGCCCTGAAGGGTGTATAGAGGAAACTGAAAATGAAGATGTCTGATCTGGGCAGCTGCAGGCATGCAGGCTGGACAGCCTCCCCCTTCGTCTGCCTTCTGGAAGAGCTAGCAGTACAGACAGAAGTAAATGGAAATGTTCCTCGAGGAACTGGGCCGACTGGAAGGTGGAGTAAAGTGGTGCCACACCCCCAAGAGAAACATCACACTCTGCTAACTTGGAAGCCCCCACCCCTACCAAGACCTGGGCTATGGTTTGGTATGAACGGACTTGGCAACTTCTCACCCATTCTGTGGCTTCATCATCTTCACTTCTGCAGTCTCCGTAGCAAGAGCTTCTCGCCACTCCATCCTGGGGACCCTTCTTCAGCACTCGTATCCCCTGCAAGTCCAGACGCCGCCCTTTCATCTCCAGGGCTCCCCCAAAGCCTTCCAGGGGCCATGCCTGTTGAAATTCGTCCACCAAAGCCAGTATCTCTTCAGACATTTTTGTTTCATCTGAATTCTCCATCTCATCGGAACCATTGCTCTCCTCAACCACTGTATCTGAAATTTGAGCGCCCACATGTCATTAAAGATTTCGTAGTACTCACTCCAGTACTTGAATGACTCCGACCTTGCTGTCTGAGCAGCTCTGGCTCTGCTTGGAGCAAATTCGATAACCATCCATAAAAATGCCACGCATCATCCTCAAAATGCACAATAAAACGTCCTCTTTGCTGTGTAGCTTTGTCAAAAACTTGGATAAGGACAACAGTAGCAGCAAGGTGTCAGGCAGGCACTGATTACTATATCACTAGTGAGCAGGTGGACGGCTATATTATAGACATATTACTGAAAAAAAAAGACCTACTTGCTTTAAATTTAAGACACAGATGGCAAAGGTGAAGTTTATTATCATGTTTTTTATTGAATATGTGAGATCCTTGAAGTTTCATTCAAATAGCATGGACATATCATGGCTGCATGTCCAGGCCATACAATCTGCCTTACCTGAACAATGACTTGTTTAATGGGTAATTATCCTAATTCTACATTCAGGCTCCTATTTTCACTAATGGCTGGTATAAAAGAAATAGTGATGGAGTAGTGTAATATTTTCCTAAAATGGTTATATCAAGACATATTTGTTATGTTGTTCAAGTTTCTTACGTAAAGACTTCCATGGATGTTTCCCAGTACAATGGCCTAGAAAAATTCTTTCTCTTGAGAAGTCAGTGTTTCCACTGTTATACATTAAAGGTTACATAACCCTAAACGTTCCCTTCTATGCCTAGATAACTAGAACATTTAAGGCAAAAATTTGTCTGAGTTTCTTAATAGAAAGCTTTCCTTTCTTTAAAAAAAAAAAACTTCATTAAAGTTTTTAAAGTAATTTACTTTTTTTAAAAAAAAAGCAAAAGTAAACTTTTGCTATTTTGCATTAATGGCTGAATCTTATAGTGTGTGTTCCACGAAAGTCATCTCCAATCCTTTCTGGATGTAGACAGGGTACAAAAACAAATAAAATGGAATACCTCCTTCTGTCATATGCATCTACTGGACAACCTGAGAGCTTGGGGTTGATTGCTCAGAAAATGCCAGTCTACATTATCCTAGTTAAGTCATCCCAATAACCTTCAGTTGGTAATTCTGGCTTGTTCAGTGATTTAAAACATGGTACTAATAAGGCCAAGGTCAGGAATCTCATTTCCATATTGACCAGACCCATAACCATAGTGAGTAACCCCACTTTAGAAATGCACAGTATTAGTCTCTGGGGAGGCATGGGGTGAGAAAAGCAGCTAACGATCAAGGCTTAAAACAACATAAAGCTTTGATCCCTACACCCAGAGTGTCTCTCTTGGCTCTGGTGGCATCTCTATATTCCATCCCATTTTCTATTCCAGAAAGTGGGAAGGTCTGTTGTCAGGCTGGGAGTACCATTAGAAATCTGTTATTCTTTCTTGAAATAACTATAAGCCTCCTCCATTTGATAACAAGCGACTTTGAAATGTACTGTTGTCCGTTCAAGTAAGTTTCTTTTAGGTTTTTTGAACCAATCTGCTGGTTTTTTTTTTTTTGCTTATTATTATCATTATCATTAATGAAGTTCTGAGGTAAGCATAAAGTAAAATAGGGGTTTAAAAGGGAGTTTCCTTTAGAATATTCAGATAAAGATGGTTATTGCCTAAATTATGTGGCAAATAGTGTAAATGTAAGGTTGACATAGAGTTCTTAATTTTCAGTTTCTATCTTGTTTACTACTATATCCTGAATGTCCAACATTGTACGTGACACTTAAGAGGCACGGTTGTAGAATGAGTTAATGGAACTGGGGAATATTTTGGTGTGTGAGGTTCTTGAGGATCTGCTACTCCAGCCGTTGCCTTGTCCTGCTGGTGATTCAAGACTTTATAAACTCTAAGGTTGTCATGTGTTAAAGGCAAGCATCATGTCCTTAACATAATGTCTGGCATACTATATGATTTACTAATTTTTCAGTAGCTAACTCAGGGAAAATACCTGGACAGGGTTGCTATGGGGACCCCAAAAAGCAACTTAATTAGAAGAACTATCTGCCATCTGACTTGTAGCAGCAGAGTTCTAAGTATTTTTTTTTAAAGATTTTATATTTATTTATTTGACACAGAGAGAGAGATCACAAGCAGGCAGAGAGGCAGGCCGAAGGGGAGGAGGAAGCAGGCTCCCCGCCCAGCAGAGAGCCCGATGCAGGGCTCAATCCCAGGACCCTGAGTTCATGATCTGAGCCGAAGGCAGAGACTTAACCCACTGAGCCACCCAGGCGCCCCAGAGTTCTAAGTACTGCTCATGTTATTTTAGCTTCCTGTCCTTCCTTCTCCTTTGGGCACCACGGGATTTCCTGCACCTAGTCCTGAGATAGGAAAGGGATTTTGATATATTTGGCGGCAGCCAAGACTATGGGCTTAAAGAAAAGTGGCTTTTGGCCAAAGGTAGACTGCAGGTAACTAATTCCCCAGGGTATAGTTAGAGCCGCATGCATATGGATGTGATGTTTGGAAGCCTTATTTCCATTCAGTAACTACGACTATTTGGCAAAGAGTTCTGCAAGCCCAGTTCCAAAGGTTAATGCTCCCCTATGCCCAGACCAATTGGAAATATATATATCATTACTGAAAAGTTCTTAAAGAAAGGGCCCTTCTCTAAGGGAAACTGGTATTCCAATCAAGAGAGACTATGGAACTTGCTGCAGGCTTTTGCTGCTGGCAGCCACTAGTCCTTTCAAAGACTGTAGGGGTTGGGGTAGTAGCAATTCCTAAAGAACAACAGTAAATAAAGGTGAGGAATGGGGGAGATCGTTAATGTGCTATGAGTTAGAAACAATAAACCAATCTTTATTTATTTAGAACCTACTATGTGCCTATTTCATGCTATGTGCCATATAGGTGGGAAAAGAAGAATCAGAGGAACTAAAAACAGTTTGACAGCATGGGGGTTAGGGGTGCTTACCCCCACACAGTTGAAAATCCACATATAGCTTTTATTTCTCCAAAAACTTAGCTACTAATAGCCTACTGTTGACTGGAAGCCTTACCAATAACATAAACAGTTGATTAACATGTATTTTGTATGTTATAGGTATTATATATACTGTATTCTTAACATAAAGGAAGCTAAAATGCATTGTTAAGAACATAAGAGAAGATAAGTACTATATGGTATTTATCAAAAAAATCTGCACATAAGTGGATGTATGCAGCTCAAACCTGTATTGTTCAAGGGTCAACTGTATAATCGGGTTGGAGACACTAAACTATATACAAAAAATAATCAGAATAATTACATTTAAATACTTTTTTCCTAGAGGAAAAGCATAATTGAGTGTGGTCACAACATGCTTCCTAGAAGAAGGCAGACTCCTGAGGCAGGGTTCAGACAGGCAGAGGGCCAGGGAGGGCCGAAGGGAGGAACTTGAAAGTATATACTCTCAGACCCACATGTACACATACTGATGTAGACATAGGGAAGGCAGTATGTGAAGGCACTACTCATTTCACGTGAACCAGAACAAAGAATGCATATAGATGATATCCGCAAACAAGATACTTGGGGAAGGTGGGTGATACTGAGGATGTCTGGGAAAGTCGGGAGCAAGATTCATTGTAAAGGGAGCCTCCTGTTTGCTAAGCAGAAGAATAACAAGAGCCATAATGTGGCCTATGAAGGCCGGAGTGGTAAACCAGCTGGCATACTCAGAGGTGGAGAAGGGAGACAGAGGACAGAGACCAGTCAGAAAGGTATTTCAAAAATCTCTCTACAGTTCTTTAAAGAGAAGCTGACTTAGGCTGAAGATTGTAAAAGGGGAATTCTGAAAAGGGAGGAGAAAAAGGTACGTGAAGAAATTTCAGTGGACAAAAATAGAATTTGGTGGTTAAATAGATAAAATGACAAAGAATAGGGTAAGTTCAAAGATAATTTCAAGATTTCAAAGCCTAATGTGAAATGGGGAATATGTGAAGTTTTAGAACCTGTGAAAAGTGAAAACAATGCTATGTACAAAGATTATGGAATTAGGAGAGGGCAATAGGACTTATCATGTTGGGATTTCAGACACTTACTCATTAACTCATTTAAGCACTTGTTGCCCATGTCCAAAAATGTGCTGAGGGTTCGTAATAGAACCACCCATGGAGTTATGGTCTAGGTTAGAATGGACAGAAGAACATATCTCCAGGCACTGTCTAATTCTGGAAATACAGAATTCAGATTTGGAGAGGTCTGGATCACAGAAGGTTTTAAATTACACTTGAAGCAAGAAGAAAAAGTAAAATATTAGGATTGCTGCTTGTGGGACCAATGGTATAATATAAACGAAAAATAGATAAACTGAGATCCGTATCTCTATTATTTTATCTTCTTTAACATGTACCATTTTCATACTGCAAAAGGGAGAATTATGAAGTGAAGAGACTGTGAGCACCCACAGTGAGGCTTAGATGAGTTCACATTTTTTCACTTGGATGAATCCTATCTCAGATACTAGGAAAACTTATAGCTATGTTTGATCCATGTCAGGTAGTCTATCAAGAATCACAGGGACTAGAGGTACCTGAGTGGCTCAGTCGGTTAAGAGACGAAGCCTTCGGGACGCCTGGGTGGCTCAGCGGGTTGAGCCGCTGCCTTCGGCTTGGGTCATGATCCCAGCGTCCTGGGGTCGAGTCCCACATCGGGCTCTCTGCTCATCAGGGAGCCTGCTTCTCCCCTCCCCTCTCTGACTGCTTGTGTGATCTCTGTCTATCAAATAAATAAATAAAATCTTTAAAAAAAAGAAAAAAAAGAGACGAAGCCTTCAACTGAGGTCATCATCTCAAGGTCCTGGGATCAAGGATGGCATGGGGCTCCCTGCCCGGCCGTGAGGCTGCTTCTCCTTCTCCCTCTGCCCCTCCCCCTGCTTGTGCTCACACACGTGCTGTCTCTCACAAATAAATAAATAAATAAATAAAATCTAAAAAAAAAAAAAAAGAATCATAGGAACTAGAAGTGTTGAGAGACCAAGAGAGGTATAGGTTGTCCTCAAAAAGAAAGAAAGAAAAAGAGAAGAAGGGGAGGAGGAAGGAGAAGAAAAAGAAGTCCTGCATAATCTTGCAATGTTCCAGACATGCCTGGAGATTCATTGGTAAGTCTGGGCACCGAAGGTTAAGGGATTTTCAAAACAGAGCACACTGAAAGAAACATGACTTGGTGAAGTGCCCAACACCATATTAAACGAAGGACTGAAGAAACCAAAGTGACCCCCTGGAAGGAACAGTAGCTGACATAGTACACACACACACACACACAAATCGGGCTTAAAAAATATTTTACTAGAAAGACTTTTTTCTTCTTTTTTAAAACATTTTACTTTTTGACAGAGAGTGAGAGAGCAAGAGAGAGTGTGAGTGTGGGGGTAGGGGCAGAGGGAGACCGAGAGAGTTCCAAGCAGACTCCATGCTGAGTGTGGAGCCTGAGGTGGGGCTCAATCTCACAAGCCTGAGATTGGGACCCCAAAATCATGACCCGAGCAGAAATCAAGAGTCAGATGCTTAACTGACCGAGCCACCCAGGAGCCCAGAAAGATTTTTTTTTTAAAGTTTAGAAAGATTACTTCGAGATTGGTGAAGGAACTAAGAGCCATAACTGGAGTTGTTCAAGGAAATAAGGACATTTAGCTAAGGAAGCAAAACCATGGGGGGGTGCGGAGGTGGGGTAGGTGGGAAAAGTGTCGTCTTCAAATGTGATATTAATGAAAGACAAGACTGACTTTGTTAGCTTCAAAGGGCAGGACCGGAGATGAGAAGTCACATTTTAGCCCAATATTAGGGAAGACTTTTAAACGGTCAGAAAATGGAATGAGCTACCAAGGGAGACTGAGCTCCCTGGCCTGGAGCAGAAGTTGAAGCCACACAATGACTTACTGAGGACGTTCCTGAGAGGGAGTGGGATACCAGAAGATGAGTAAAAGACAGTGACTCTATTGGGTAAGAAACAGTAGAATCTTGGAAGAGAGATTTTATCAATAAGTTTTAGGAAATAGAGAATGAAAGGTGAGTTCTACCTTCAAAACAAAGCAGACAGCCAAAAGACGTAAAGATCATACATTTGAAGAGATGACCACCAAAAAAAAGTCCTTCCTTTAAAATTTGACTCAAAACATCTTCAGAAAGTCTTACATAATTAATACCAACAGGCTTGAGTACTAGAGTATGGTTTCTGAAGGCAAGCAGGGCACATTCTACCTCTGAGGATGATACTACAGAGATATAACTCTCCCTGGCTCATAAAATAAGAAGAATATACTGTGGAATTAGACAAATTTGGTTTCAAAGACTCCACCACCATAGGACCTTTGGCAATTCTGTCTTGAGTTCTAGTATTTACTTTAAAAGACAGTGATCTGGTTTTGAAGTCAAGTAGACTTCCATAAGATTTCATGAGTGAACAATGGCGTAATATTTAAAGCCAGTAACTGCAAAAGGCTTAAATGAAAACTCAGACTAAGGTAGGTAGGGAAACTGACTTCTCAGAAAAAAACAACAAATCATCAAATTTTCATTTGCACCAATGGTGTTTTAGCTGGGTCAGTACAGCAAGAGAAAACGGACTTTCAAGAAGATAACCCAGAAAAGCAAACAGATAATCTTTCCTCTAACTTTTGTGGAAATGTCAAGGTTCCCTTTAACTGAACAGATGTTTATTGAGCAGATACTGTGTATATGTATTTGTGAGGACTTTGGCTCACAAGCAGCCTCAAAATCTGGAAGCAGTAGAGTCACCCCCATGTGTGCAGATGTGAACCCTGACTGAGCTCCAACTGTGTACCCGGCTCTAAAAGAAATGTTTCATTTAAATACTAATTGCTTGAGGCATTTTGTTTGTTTTTAAATTAATGCGGTAAGGGAAGCTCAGAAAGAGGAAGTAACTTGCCCAAGATTTAACAACTAGTTGGTGTTGGTGAAAGGACATGGTAGCAGGATCTCTGACTACAAAGCCTATGTTCTTCCTTCTACATCTAAGGTTTACTGGGGAGGATTTTTGTACTAGATGATGAGGTATTAAAGCAGTGGCTTTCATATGTTAATCAGTGACACAATTTGTACCACTTCTTAGCAAAATGAAAGACATAAGAAGCTCTGTATATAAAATTATAATACACACATACAACACACACACATATCCAGATACAAATTTTTGGAGTAAGGTTGCTGACTGTCCATTTTTGAAAAAGACGACCTTTACTGTGAGATTGTCTTTGTACTTTTTGACATTAAAATTTTCTTTGCTTTTATAAAATAATGGTAACAGCAGATGCTAGTTTTCTTTAAAAATAGCCTTACTAATTAAAAAATAAAGTTCTAATCCATCAAACCCTCTATTTCTGAGACCCGGAGCCAAAGGGCACAATGCATGGGATCAGAAGACCTGAGGGTGAGTATTAGTTCTACTATCTACTGCTGATCTTGAGCAAGGGACCTAACTTCTCTGAGTCTCAATTTTCTCATCTATAAGATGGGCTTGATAATAGTATCTATTTCACATGGTTAACACATAATTCATTAGTTCGTAAAATATATGTTACTGAAGTGAGCCTATGTTTGTAAATTGTAAAGTATCATAGAAAGGTAGTGATTATCATAAGTTTATGGTTACTGGAAAGGGCTTAACTATTTGTATTTCTTTAAATTTTCCTCCAAAAACAGAATTTTCAAAAATTCTTTAATGTCTATACTTGGCTTTTATTATAACACATTTTTTATTATAACACACTATTTACATTAAAAAAAATTAGAGTTTTCTCACTCTGATAACCATACTGCAGGAAGCCTCCTGGAATGAACATACTAACATATCATGAATGTTGTCCCTGTGGACTTGTTTGTATCTAGGGAAAAGAAGAAGGTGCTCCCAAAATTCAGACATAAGGCAAAGAAAAGTTAGCACTTGAGAGTGAAACAAGTCAGAGTCATCATTATACTGTGGATTGAATTAGCAATCTGTAAAGGAATCCACTCTAAGAGACAGTCTGCATGATGCTGAAGGGACCTGGAAAAGACCCCATCTCAGTCAGGGCAACCATATTGCCTTTCCAGTACAGGGATGGATGGAACTACATGGGGAACATGGGACTAAAGAAACTTAATTTAGTCACTAGGTTATAATCTATCTCAAACAATGTATACTATTTGGAAAAAACAGCAAGATTCTGGTTGGGTTTTATTCTGAATTGTCTGAAGAAAAAAACATCTAATTTGGTCATTAGAGAGATGTATTATATTGGAATAGGAACAGTCTATATAAATTGAATGAAATACCCCTTATCATTACTCAGTTTCATTTGTGGTGATTCTGTGTTTATTAAGCAAACTCACGATGTCCATTTGGTTGTGTGGGTACCTGATGTCCATTTAGTTGTGAGACTGCCAGGCACTAGAGAGGAGTAGCTCCCTTGTAAATGAATAAACTGCCTATCCAGTTTAAGAATCCATCTCTTTTGAAATGGTAAATGGAAATTAGTTTTCTTAAAGCCCAATGATTTCTGACAGAACTGATGAAACTAATTTTCTAAACCTGCAAAGGTGAAGGTCAAAACTTCCCCTCTGAGGCCTAGCTTACTTCTCTTGGACATCATTTTTAAGTATACACTACTACTTAGAAGGAAACACAGATTTTGTAATTGCTAAATATGCTAATCCAACCCACAGAGGAAGACAAATGCCACAATTCATTACTTTAACGAATATTTACTGTACACAGAAATGAAGTTATATAGGACATGATATATAAGAAGTTCTCACGGTCTGATGGGAAATAAGACATATAAGCGTTCATACTGTATGAAATGTGCCTTGACAAAAAGTGGGAACAAGATAGTGTATGGAGTAACTAAATGCCTGGAGACCTTTGTGACTGCTTCACAGAGGAGGTGACATTTAAGCTGAATCTTGGGAGATGCATAAGAGACATCCACATTAAGCAAAAAGTACGCAGGGGCCATTCCCAGCCTGTGCAGACATGGAGGTTCCAACAGCATGGCACGTGAGGGAAACGGTACAAGGTTTATACATCCTGCTATGTTGAGTACCAGTAGATGGTGCGCTTGGAGACAAAACTAAGGGCCATATTGCCATGTATCCTATACTATGATACCTGGACTCTTCCTATAGGTAACAGAGAGTCACAGAAATTTTTTAAACATAGGGAACTTACCTGATCAGATCTGATTTTAGAAACAACTCTTCAGACACAAAATATATTGGTAATAGGGGTTGCTTCTCCTTTTAAAATTTTGTACCTATTACATGTATTATCTCTCCCCTGCAAACACACACATACACACACTCTCTCTCCCTCTCCCCATACACTCAGAAGAAAAGGACTAGATATTGGGAATTCAATTTATGAAGCTACTGCAATTGCCCAAGCAGAAATGAAGAAAGTCCGAATTCAGGCAGTGGCAGAAGGAAATAGATGAAGAGATGAATGGATGCAACAGGTCTTGGACACAGTGGTGACTGGGTGAGTTGTGATGCCATTAACAAACAGCAGGGACATAGGAATTAGAAGCAGTTCGAGTAAAATGAAATGAAAATGAGGACAAGTTCAATTTTGGATATGTGAAATTTGATGTGCCTATGGTACATTGAGATAGAGACCACTAAAAAAAGTAGAAATAAGATCTAGTGTTGTAGAGAATGTGCTAGCTGAAAAGAGAATTTGGAGTCACTGTTATACTCAAAAGTATTTGAGACACAAAGAGATAAAATGCAGAGTATTAAAATAAGGGATAAGAAAAAAAAGACCAAGGTCAAGATCCTGGATAACCCAACAAGTAAGGGGCAAAGTAAAGAATAAGTGAAAGAAATTGAAAAAGCTGTCCTGAGGACAGGAAGAGAGCCAAGAGCAAGTGATACCCCAGAAGCCAAGAGGAGAAGAAGAGAGTTTCAAGGAGCGGGCAGTTGTGCATAGATCCAAACGCAGCAAAGTGGTTAAGAAGGATGAGTACTAAAAAGTCATTCATTTTAGCAATTATGCATTGGCTGATAATGTCAAGAATTGTTCAGTACAGTATAGCTCAAAATGTCATGGAATGGAACTTTAAGGAGAGGGCCTGGTAGGTATGTCTATTATCCCAAATCTTTAAATATTAGTGGGTTAGTGTAAATATAAGTTATCTTGCTTTTTTTCAATGGCTTGCTCAGTAGACTAACTGATACTAAGAAGAAAGTTTCGTATATGAATGAATCAGATCTGTCCTAGCAAAATAAGACATGGAGGCGAAAGAGAAAAAAAAGAAGTGTGAAGAGCTTTTTCACATGCTAGCCTGTCTTCTACCTCACACCTGTGGGTCACCCTCATGATTCTACAAATATAATGAGTGGCTGTTAAAAGAAGGAAACTATTTAGAGTAAAAAAAAGCCAAACTCAAAGCCTGAGAGTTGATTTTACCCCAGAAGCACAGCTCAGGTCAAATCAACTTACTTTCAAGTCTAAGGGCATCTGAGTCCCTCCCTGAATTCTCAACAGAGAGTACAGGCTCCTCCTCTGTTCCTGTCTCAGAGGGCTCTTCTTCGGCAGCATCCAGTGACTGTGAGTTGTCAAAATATTTCTGTTTGTCATGGTTGTGGTCCAGAGTTTTCTCATGACAATTACCTCAATGACAAGAGACACAGAGACAGCATATTAGAAACATCTCTCTTAGGTAGTCCCAAGGCTCAAGGTCTTCAAGCAGCAGGAAGAGCAAAAAGATGATAGTGTCAGTTTTTCTCCAGCAGGACATACAAAAATCAGTGAGCTGGAGCACCTTGAGCCAGATCTTTATTGTGACTCAAGATTTTGCACTTAAGTTCAAGTTTCACCTGGTAGGCCAGCATAAGAACCAAGTGTTTGGGGGAAAAATTATGACAACAAAGATCAATTCCCAAGATCTCATTGCATTTACAACGAATGACTGTGAAATACTTCTTTGAAAGTCAGAAACAGGGATGCCTGGGTGGCTCAGTTGGTTAAGCAGCTGCCTTCAGCTCAGGTCATGATCCCAGCGTCCTGGGATCGAGTCCCACATTGGGCTCCTTGCTCAGCAGTAAGCCTGCTTCTCCCTCTGCCTCTGCTCGCTCCTGTGCTCTCTATCTGACAAATAAATAAATAAAAAAATCTTAAAAAGAAAAAAATAAAGTCAGAAACATCACAAAAAAGTAAGTTTCCTTCTGTTTGTCTTTCAAAGGTGAGAAATGGCCAATTATTACCCAAATAAGTCTGGAGATGGATGAACTATAGCAGAGAAATATAATATCCATTCTCAAATCAAGCTTAAAGTGAAAGATATATCAAAAGGCAAAGGATTATATATTAAAAACCAAGGACTTAAAGAGGGATGGTGGTGGCCGAGAATCCATGTTTAAGACTGCAATATAACAAAGATGTGCATTGTTCTTTTGGAAAACGAATTCTGCTCATGTAAAGATTTACTTTAGGGTAAAATGTCACATCTGAAATGTAATCATTGCATTCTCTGTTACTTTCTTCTATATATAGGGAGCCTGACCTCTTACTACAGTTTTGCCAGTAAGTTGAAGAGCCTTGACCCTATTAGGGATTGTGTGTTTACATGGATAAAGAGCCACTGCCCTGCTCCACCTGATGGCCATTCTCTGGGTAGGGAAATGTGTTACTAGGTTGGTGTGTCTGATGTGGCAGTGGTCTGCCAGCTGAGCAAGACTCCTCTACCTCTCTTACGTTTGATGTGCACTGTCACAAACAATGTATGTTCAGTGGAAGCCTACACATCTCTCTCTCACAGGACAGTTCTTCCAGTAAGAGTATCTAGGTAACTTCCCTCCTTTACCAGAACCTTCAAACATGCTCTACAGGTTTATTTTTAATAGAAAATTGTCCCAAAGAGATGTATGTACCCAATTAAGCTCTCTCTGTAGCAACGGAAGTACAAGAAGTCTCTTTCTGGATTTGAAGATTCCCTTTTAGGTTTCATAATTGAGGAAAGCACTTCTCATGCCATTTCTGTTATTGTGCCAGGAAAACATAATGGACTCAAAACCTTTCCCAACTTATGGAGTTTTCAGTAAGGGAACTGCATGTTTAAGGAGTCACTTTTATTTTTATTTCACAAATCTGAGGCTACCATATTTAATAAGGTTACATCAGAAACCGAATTTTTTGTTTCAGAGGAGCTTTAGCTCTTAAGCTCACAAACAACTTGGGAAGACAGTAAATACCAGACAACAAACAATAATGAGGTAGCATACTGTGCCAACTAGGTGCTTCAGAGAATAAGCTTTGAGCAGGTAAACCTTAATTTTGAGAAAAAGGTAGTATAAGACTTAAAAACAGGGAATTACAAGTAAGGGAGCCAGTATCTCCTGAATGCTTTGTATTTTTTCTTCTACTTACCCCTCAAAAATGCCTTGTGAAATAACTGATTTTCATTGTACAGATAAGAAAACTGAGTCTCAGTGAAATTAAGTAACTTGCCTAAGGGGAAGCAATAAGTAAGTGGTAGATCTGAGATTTCAATCAGTTCTATCCTACTAGGAAGCCTCGTGGCTTTCCAGCAGTCAATGCCACCTCTTTAGCAGAAATGAGAAGGTGGCACTGTACGCAGGAAGGAATTATGTGTTTAGCAAAGCAACAGGCACAGGAGTTCTCATTTGTGTTTGGGAAACGGTGAGAACCAGTTTGAGAGATGGAAGGTTGTGTGGTGGGGTGTGTGTGCACGCCCATCGAAGGCTGACAGGAAAGATGCCATGACCAATGACAGTCAGTCTTTCTTCAAATTCTTCTGTGAGAGAACAGAGGTAGAGGCTCAATTTCTGCTTCTGTCTTTTATCACCTAGTATGTGCAGGTAAGTATGGGGAAGCTAAGCATAAGAGCATTAAAACAAAGTAGTGACAACAAACAATTGTACACACCCAACTAACTAAAACTCACTACGAAGAACATCACAATTTCTAGCGACAACTCTTAACTGGGATCTAAATAAGCATGACTATTAAAGACACACAGAAAATAACAATGACAATGATGATGATTTTCAAACATACATAATTCCCAGTGACTGGTCTCTGCTTTCAGCTTTGGTGAGTTTGCCTCTAAAGCATTTTGCACCTGGACACAGGCTGAGTGAAACAATGTTACAAAAGCAAAGGACAAACCTTTAACACTGGGACCCAGTAAAATTCTGTTTTCTGCAATTGACTTCCTCCTCCAACCTCTGCCTCTCCGATTTTCCTCCCCCACTCTTCCCATTATGAAAATTTAATTGGTTTCATCTTTTTAAATGTCTGCAATATTTAAAAATGCCTCATAGGTAATTTATAAGATATGATGTGCATAAGATCCTGAAGCTAAAATTAGTCCTGCATGACCTCAAACCCAGATGCCTTTTTGAAGGAAGCCTTGTGCATTCTAAGAATGTCTTGTCCTCCAACTCAGGAAATTGGGGCCAACATCTCCGAGAGGGAGGGCAGAAGAGGGGATTAGGGAGAATTGGGAATAAAAAGGAATAATAAGTTTATGTTATAATATTTGTTCCAAGAAGGCAGAACCAAAATGATCAGGTAAAAGCTATATGCTTTAAGGATTCACTTTCATTTTCAAATTAGAACTGTTAATATTAATTTTCTTAGGCTGACAGTTAAAGACAGACTGGTTCAGTGTTCTGTTGTGATTTACATAATTATCTAGGCTAATAATAAAAAGTCAAATTGCCTATTTTTAAAAATTGCTCCTTCCGGTTGTCTGAAGGGGAACTGAAACACTTCAGAAAGAAGTAAAGTTTCTATTCTTTGGGCTGCAGTATAGGTCTACTCTAGCTCAAAGGGGAACTAAAAAAAGTTGCCTGTATGGAAAAATTGTCACTTGTCTTCCCAGCAGAGGTGGAGATGATGTCCTCATTAAAGAAACACAGGAAATTGTTGGCAAAAGAAAAATGGAAAGATACCTAAAAAGTAACAAGTCATCTTCCATGCATATGACTATTATTTTTTGCTGATGCAGAAATGAGATTTTGTGTCTTAGACTAACCTTGTGAGGTACGATTTCTTTCTTTCTATCTACCTTTTTTTTTTTTAAGGAACTACGTGATTTAAATGAAATGCTTTGGATAACAAGGTCCCAAGTGAGAATGGAAGCACTTTTCTGTGCTATATACTTGCTTGCAAAGCATTTAGCATCTAATTCAAATCCTGACAGTTCAGTCTTTCTTGGAAGTAGGCAACTACACAGCAATACCAACTAAGCATAAAACTCCAGGTAGGGTATTTCTGATTCTGGAATTGCTATGCGAGCTTGGACATATCAACATCCTTTTCTGCAGCTAGAGTATCGTCTGCATAAACTGAATTATTAATAGTAACCAACCTACAAGGGTGTTCTGGAAAACAACTAAATATTTAATATATCGTGTCAAAGCATTAAGTCTCCTAAGGCACAGGCACAATTTATCCTGTGGCTAAACAGGTTTTCAGAGTAAACTAAGTTCTCAGGAACGCCTATCATTACTAAGGCTGAGGAAATCTCCTATCTTCTCATAATTCTGTTTAAGAGGGCCCAGAAGAATAATTATTTTCTAGAATTGGGTAACCACTTACTCTTTAAAAAACATGCTTACCTTCTGAATCTATCTTTTAAGTTGGTAAGCCATTCCTGGCTGGGTACTTTTAGGATCCTTTAGGATTAGTTATAACAAAGAAATGCCACAAATAAATTGAGAGGAATCAGCTTTGAAAGAGCCATGTAACTAGAGCTAGTCAAGAAGAACTAATAAAGGCTCATGTAATTGTTAGCCTAGAGCATCATGGCTAAGAGCTCAGATGAGCCAGCCTAAACGAGTTCCAATCCTGTTTCTACTACTTTCGAACTGCATACAGCAGGGCAATTACTTTTACTCTTTTTGTGTATCAGCTTCTTCATCTGCAAACTGAGCTTCATGGTAGTGCCCGCCTCACAGAGTTGCTAAGATTCAATTTAAGAAGTGAGACCATGGCCTAGCACATGATGAGCTATTACCGCTGTCTCTCTGAAAAGGTGCAAAGGAATACATTATCCCAACGTCATCTCTTTCACCAAGGCCTTTGAGCTAGAGCCTAACTCAATCTCTGGTATGAGCCACTGGCTCTAGAAGTCATCAGGGGATCTGCCTCATTTCAATGCCAATGTATGTGCCTGTGTTTGTGTGTGTCCATGTGTGTTGTGTGTAAGAGATGATGAAGGCAGTACAGAGTTCACTTCTACTGGGCTTTTAGAAGAAATCAGCAGCTAATTCAGATTCAACTGCTTGGCATATCTGAATCCTAAAATACTTAGCACATTTAGAAACTTGCCTCAGTCTGCTTTATGTTCTCTGAATTCGTGGCCTTACAATATGAAGAGACCACAGATCTTCTGTTCGGTTAAGTCAACACTTACCTCTCTGCACCCCACAATGTGTGTTATGTTGTGACATATTAAAGGCTGGCTCCAGTCTTCTTCCAAATTTTTCTTGCTTGAACATACTTCCCCCCATGCAACAAATAATGTAATACTCCTATGCTTCCTATTATATAATGACTTTTTTCTAAGGCATAAATAACAAACTGATTTATAATAGGAACTAGAATTTGAATTTGAATTTTATGTTGCTGAAGGCAAAGTAACAGATGTTAGAAAAATGGCCTTTCTGAACAGTGGAATATTCTAAAGATATCCTTACTATCCCTGTCCTAACCAGATTATATTATACTCTAAGGTCTCCTTTCTTATGCCTATAAGACAAGTTACCTTACAGGAGGCATTCTGGTACATTCAACTAAATATAAGGTACCGGGTGGAAAATACAGGTAACACTGTCCCCTTAATTGAAATTGAGTGTTTTACAGTATTTATCTTTCTCCTTATCTTTCTACTCAACTATACTCAAATTATGCAGCTATAACCTTTTTTTTTCTGTATATAGGTAACACTGTGAAAGTTTTATTATAATTTTAGATAACTCAAAGCGTCATAATTCCCTAGTAAGATAATCTTTTAGAAAAGGTAGTAAAATAAATCATGAAGTAAACAGAAGTCTATCTTTCAGTTGCTCACCATGCTATGCAAAGTTACTTTAAAATACCAGCAGGAAATGTTAACTGTGGGTGTTAGGTGGGACCTGGTACCATACAAAGTAATAAGACTATTTGATGAAGAAAGAAATCTTTCTGGGAATAGGTATCTTTAAGATTTCCACTTCCAGGGATGCCTGGGTGGCTCAGTTGGTTAAGCGGCTGCCTTCGGCTCAGGTCATGATCCCAGCGTCCTGGGATCAAGTCCCACATCGAGCTCCTTGCTCGGCAGGGAGCCTGCTTCTCCCTGTGCCTCTGCCTGCAGCTCTGTCTGCCTGTGCTCGCTCTCTCTCTCTCTGACAAATAAATAAATAAAATCTTAAAAAAAAAAAAAAAAGATTTCCACTTCCAGAGATTGTGACAGAGGTCCTGTAGACCTAGTTCCTAGAAGAGCATTCTACAGTATGAATTCAGATCTGGCCTTAGCTGCAGCCTTTCTGTACACACTTGAGCCAATCAACTTACTTCTGTGTCTAGGTTCTTTATCTGAAATGAGAGCACTCCTGGGACACAGCACTCGTGAAACCACCAGGAAGAGGGGCCTCGGAGCTCCCTGGGTCTGGGTGAGACCTAGCTTGCTGATGACCACACTGGAGACGGCTGTGAGGCTGCCTCACCTCCTTTGCCCTGTGCTGCCCTCTACTTACGAAAGACAAGAGAAATCATTTCAACAGAAGTATTGGCTCCTTAGACTTGTTCTCATTCAGCAATTACTGCCAAAGGAAATCTTTGCAGGAGGTTTAAAGTAATGGTTATGTACTGACTGACCTTAAGAGTGTAATGCCAGATAGAAAACAGACCATATTAAAGACTTGAAATTAGCAACCTCAGAATTACATAGGCTTTCCCTCCTGTTGAGGTCAATGAGTCAGAATCAAGTTCAAAAAAGAAAAACTAAGGAAAGGCTGTGAACTCAAATACAAGTGTGTGTTGCAGGGGGTTATATGTATGTGTGTGTGTTTTCCTTTTACTATACATTATAGGTCTGAACTCTGCTGGGGACCACTCGGTCCACATATGGGAGGGCAGTTTGCTTTGCTTAGGGATTCAGGGCTGCACTGCTTTCTGTAGACTTAAATTCCCAGCCTCCCTTTAGAGGAGAAAAATGAGAGCTGGGTGTAAATCTGGCCTGTCTTCCCATATGGCCTTCTCTTAAGTGACTGTGGGATAGAGGGCAAAGGCAGCCAGTGGAGACATAGACACCCTAACCTGTGGTCTGTGGAAATAACTCCAGTGATGGAATCCAAACTCTTGGCAGCTACTGTTTCCTTTAGAAATGTAAAGAATCAAATTCGATCTCTAAACAAGGGAATTTAAACATTCACCAAAAGTTTACTATGAAAGATTTTCCCACGCAGACAGTACACTGAAGAAAAAAGCTAGTTAATTGCCACAGCTGCTAGTAGTCGTCATCATCGTGATCTTGGTAGTAGTCTTAGTCACAGTATTTAAATCTCTGGGTTAGTTCAGCTGAGGCAAACTTGTTTCAAGCAAGTGTGCTGGGTTTCTAAATGCAAAAGGTTTTCTCTGATTTACTGACTTTACCATAAATGGGAAAACATGAGGGTCAACAAGGACATTTGTTTGTAACTTTCATCAATAACAGTGCATACAGGGAGTGAGAGAATGCAGGCTCTAGGACATGTCAGCTTCTAGTGGACAAGAGAGACAGTATGATTCCTTTCGTCTTCTCCCTCCTATGATGTGGGAGCCGCAGACCTTAAAAGATCTGTATCTATATATATATATTGAGTGGGGGTTTGGTGTAAAGCATTCTGGGTAAATGGTGGGTGGACACAAGTTAATTACTCTTTATTACTAGGTATTCTCAGTAGTTCAAACTTGAAATATCATCAGCTACTTTGTCATTTAAGTACATTCTATGTGCTTAATCAATAGGGGGCGGGGCGCAGAATGTATTGTGGGCCAGAGTACAAAAATGAAAAAAAGGACTGGTCCCTGCTCTCAATGAGCTGAAGAAGCCTTGTAGGAGAGTTGTGTCTCATACACAAATAACTATAATGGCAAGACACAGGAGCTGAAGGAGAGGAACAGGTAGAATGATTAGTTACTGATTACTTATAACTAAGGGCTTGGGTAAGGCATATGGCAGAGGTGGACCTTGAAGGATGGGTAAGATTAGGATTTTTGTAAAGGGGAAGGGCATGATGGAAGGTGAGGAGGAGGAGCTGCAGAAAACATGAGCAAACACATGGACCCAGGAAAGTGGGATGTGTGTAGTAAAGGAAACAGGCTATCCACAGTATTATCCTCCTATATTACGGTTACAATTTCCATTGACTTTGCCAGAAGCAGAAAGATATTAAAGTATTTATGTGGTCGGTGAGCTTAAATTCAGCACATCTATTTGAGGCAACCACACACACTTGAGTTGATTTCACTCAATTCTTAATAGTTAGAATAAGCCTACAAACAGGTGGCAGGGGGAGGGGATTAGATTTCCTAGCTACCCACAACCTTCAGGGTTTATCATTTGCCTCTCTTTTCTCCTGCGGCAAGTGAATGGTCACCTGCTGATGTTGAGGAAAAGAATCTAGCAGGAAAATCAACAGACCTTACCTCTGGTCCTCTTCCTCAGAATACAAATGGAGCCACAGAGATAGCACAATGGGGAAGGGACCTACCATCAGAAGCACTTACTTGTTGGGCATATCAGGATTGCCCTTTTTCCTATTGCAATGGTATTAGGCCAGGTCAAGCCTAATAAGATCTCAAAGGCTACTTGGTCTTTTTTTATTCCTCGGGGTAAGTGAATCATAAGGATGTCTTTAAATGAGAACTCAAGACCCTAGTTATTCTAGAATCAATAAGGACTTGAACCTAGTAATATCTCATAGGACTCATATGTGAAAACAAAGAGCATTAGCAATTGTCCTTTTCATTGGTATGGGTAGTGAGTATATTTAAACCAAAGTTTTGTTTTGTTTTGTTTTTTTAAAGGCCACTTAAGTCCCTCCACCATGGAACATTTTAAGGAAGGCCTTGTGGATTTCAGAAACAAAGTTCTCTAGTTGCCTGACAATAGACATCACTTCGTGGGTATCAGATTAAGACAAGCACTTTATTTAGAGCATATCTAAGTATATGTAGCCAATGCACTAAAACAAGTAAAAAGCATGGAGAAATAAATGGTGCTTTCACACTTTTTCCTTTTGCTTTATGTCACCAAAGGAAAGTCACCTGGAGGCATTCACCTTGGTGGCCACTTTGCACATAATAACGTGGTTTCTAAGACCTTACACTTTTCCAATTTTTAACATTTATGCTTTTTAGGCAGTGAAAGAGGTGGGGAATTGTTTAATCTTTTTGTTCATGTTAGGTTTTTCCATAGCTATATTTCACACTGCCAAGGGAAACCTGGCTATGTTATTAGACATACGGCGGGAATAGGAATATCTGATCAACGAATGGTGCACTATCAACTGCCACCGACCTCCAGCTCATTTTCCTGAAATTTGATATGCTTGTAATTTTTTTAATAATAATCACTTTGAATATGCGATCTGACTGAGTTATTAATCTGTGCCTGATAGCTAAAAAGGTTTAAATTGCTTTGGGTGTGGCAAATTTCAAATGGCAAATTTAGGCTTGTTATTATAAAAAGCAATTAAGTGAGAAGATAAATCCAAAGCTACGAAATTTAAATTTCCCCTGCATTTTAAAGATCATAACCAAATAAACCATGGTGACTAAGAAAAAGTTAAGAGATGGGTTGCCTGGGTGGCTCAGTCGGTTAAGCATCTGCCTTCAGCTTGGGTCATGATCCCAGGGTACTGAGATTGAGTCCCACATTGGGCTCCTTGCTCATCGAGAAGCCTGCTTCTCCTTCTGCCTGCTGCTCTCACTGCTTGTACCCTCCCTCTCTCTCTGACAAATAAATATTTTTTAAAAAGTTAAGAGATTACTGAAATTTTCTTGGTCAAAGAGCATGGTAGTTTAGTATGAAATAATATCTGACTACTAGTAATTATAACACTGGAAGAAAAAAGGTGAAAAAAAAAATCAAAGCCAGCATTCCACATACACATATATATGCCAGATAGCCTTAGTCATACGTATTTTAAATTTTAAAACTAAATAATATTCTTTTGTAGTGATTATTAGGTTTAACTGCTTTATTTCCATCAGGCCATGAAACTGATTAAATTTGTAAAAGGGTTTAAAAACTTAGTGCCAATAGTGATAAAAATTTCAAAGCTGGGAATTCACTTCAAATGGTTGGCTCACAGCGCACATAAAGAACTTACAGAGGCACAGATCACTTAAAAAAAAAAGAAGAGCTCATTCCACCAACGCAGAATGGACTTCCAGTGTGTGTGTATGTGTGTGTGCACACACACGTGTGGGGGTGCACAAGTTCTGAATCAGAATAATCTTTTTGAAGGGGAAGAGTCATGCAAATGCTTCCTATACAGGATGGTAAAATATCTCTAAAAACATCACCAACAATGAATGGAGGCTGAAATTTAAAAAGAAATACAGCAACCAATGAGCTTGCCTAACTTACAGAATTAGCTGCCTTCAGTTCTTATCAGGAGACTCATCTACAACTGCAGTAACAAACCATATTAAAAGTACCTTATTCAATCATTACTAAGGGCTAGATTAAACAGACCCCATCTTGCTCATCCTTACTATCTTCTTGTAGGTGTACAATCACTTTGTCCATAGTGATCTGAGTGTAGGAAATTACAGTGAGCTCCTGATGTATGATGGAGCCTACATACAAAGAAAGATGTCCAAGTATAACTTCCCAACCCTATCTGTAGATAAGTGATCATAAAATAGGATTAATGATGCCATCCAGTGGGTATCCTCAAACTACACAAAGAGCAGAAAGGAGGCAGAACTGTGTTCTAAACTTAATTTAGTATCCAAAAATATAACTGACTTCCGTCAGGAGACTCAAGATAGTAACCCTAATACTGGTGGAGACCATTTGCACACCTCAAGTGTTAAGCTCAGCAATTCAGAGATATTATAAATTTATTTTTAGATGAGTGAATAAAAGTATTCCATAACTGAGTAACAACCTCCACTGACGTCAAGCAGTGCTACGGAAACGTCTATCCTGATGGCTCAGTGCTACCCTCAGTCTCGGTCCTCCTGGAGCATCACGGACAAGGCAGCGCTAATTCAGTTCTGACAGACTATTGGGAGCAGAGAAAATCATGTGCTCTGTGATATTACATGCTGAGGTCTGAACACCCTCCTGATAAATGCCCTCTTGTTTCACTTCCCTGGCAAAATTTTCTATTTTATTTCAAACATAGTTACTTTTTCAATATTTCTAACAGGTGAATTTAAAAAATCTTCCTTATGTGTATTCTATTAATATGTTTCTAAAGAATATTTCTCGGTATCATTATCTACTTGCTTTAAAGTTATTTTAGTCACTGAGTGACAGGCTGAAACACGAGTTATAATTTAGAAACTATGGGAATATCTCTAAAAGTAAGAGCTCATTTTAACACTTCTATTATCCTAAGCTTTATTCTTGTTTTTTTAGTGTAGCTATCTCCCCATTTTACAGAAAATACTTGATAAAATGAAGTCACCAATGACTTTTTAAACTGTTAAGCCCAGGGCGTTCCACACTCTTCATCCGCCAACTACTGCCATGATTTTTCCACAGGTACCAGCACCATTGTTTATGTAATGTTTTTCTTCAAACGGATTCACTGTATAATCTTAGATCATGTTAAAATGAGAAATCAGTACCACTACTCATAAATCACAGGTTTGATGTGCTAGTTATACATTTTTCCTAATGCCCATCAAAATAAATCACAA
Organism: Taxidea taxus jeffersonii; assembly: GCA_003697995.1. Classification (NCBI taxonomy): domain Eukaryota; kingdom Metazoa; phylum Chordata; class Mammalia; order Carnivora; family Mustelidae; genus Taxidea; species Taxidea taxus. Next base: position 93,003 of record ML110194.1, on the reverse strand, counting down.
ATACTAAAATTATTTAAAAATCTTTTTAAATACTAAAACATTTTGTTTTTTATTTTTATTTTTATTTTTGCAGCAAAGGCCATAGTCACCCAACTGTGGAAAGAGCTAAAACTATTTTAAAATGTTAATCTAAGTAACAACTGAAAGCTGATGTGCCTCCATTGGTATCTGTCCCATACTCGGGGAACTAACATGGAACAGACTACTGCTGATTTCTTCTTCCTTCTCAAACCCTCTATTCTTCTGATCTTGAGGATGTAACTCTCCCTTGACTTCCCAATACTCCTCTGCTCCTTCACTAGCTCTGCTCCTTAAATGCTAGTATTTTCTAGAATTCCACCGTTGGCCTTTTCTTCTCACCTTCCACATTCTCTCTGAGGGAGCCAGAGGCATCTCTAAAAGAACATGTCTTTCACGGAACTTATTCTCCAGCCTTACATCAATGCAGAAATGATTTCTTTTCCATATTATCTCTCTTAATTAATGACACTGACATTTATGCAGTTACCAAAGTTAGAAACTTCTCTGGTCACTCTCATTCTGAGTCCACTGTTTTCAGCCTTTCCCACCTCAACATTATCCACAACATCCTCTGCCTCTCTTCACTCTCATCTGACAACTAGCCTCTCATTTCACTGAGAAGCAATCAAAAGTCTACATCTATACCTATTTATTGTCCCGACTCCTATCTCAAGACAAACCCTACACTACGTTTGTGCCTCAGATGCCATCCCCTCATCTATTCAAGAACTTTGCTTCTACAATTAGCTTCTCTCTTTTTTGCATCCTTAACTTCTCCTTCTTTACTGTATCTCCTTCTTTAACTTTCCTTCCTTACTGGATCAGTCCTATGCAAACATACTGCAAATTATTCTATTTTTAGAATTAAACCCAAACCAAATTTATCCTTAATCCCTCATCCCTTTCTAAATATCATCTCATTTTCTTCTTCTCATTTGAGCAAAATTCCTTGAAAGAGTTGCTAGCCATATCCAAAAACCCCCTTCACAACCCATTTCATACAAACTTTTAGAAGGCTGCCAACGACCTCCATGTTCCTAAACCCAATGGCTTATTCTCTGTCTTCATCCAACTCACCTCTTAGGATGCATCCATGTGATGCAACAATAATGGTACAACCGACCACTTCTCAAAAACATTTTCTTCATTTTTGGGACAAAATACTTGCCTGATGTTCTTACTGTCTAGCTGGCTGTTCCTTTATTGTTTCCTCTTCTCAACCTCCTAATGTTGACTGGAATACCCTAGTAATTCACTGTTGACCTACTTTCTTTTTTATACTAACCACTGAGGTAACTTCATCCAAGCTCATGATTTAAAATACCACGCCTAAGCCCATGGCTCACAAATTTTCATCTCTAGCCTGGGGCTCTTCCTTGACCATCATGACACTCATATATCTAACTGCCTCCCTAACACTTGCACTGAAACATTTAATAAGCAAATCAATCTTAACATTTACAAAGCCAAACTTGTTTTTCTCCCTAAACCTGCTCCTTCCTCAGACTTTACTATCTCATTTAACAGCACCAGTGGTGATTATAAATCTTACTAAATAGCACCAGTTGCTCAGGTCCCAAATATAGGAGTTACCCATGACCTCTCTTTCCTTCGTTTCCAACATTCCCTCTGGTAGTGTCTTGTTGGTTCTGTTTTCAAATATGCAACCCAAATACAATGATGGCTTTTCACCTTCTCCCCCTTCACCTGGCTGGTCCAAGCCAATACTATCTTTCACCTGTATTTTTGCAACAGCATCCTAATTGGTCTTCCTGCTTATGCCCTTACCCTATCACAATCTATTTTCAATAGAGCAGCTAGAGGAAACTTGCTAATATGTAAATCAGACCATTTTTCTTATCTGCTCAAAACCTTCCAAATCATACATCTTTTTCTTGGAATAAAAGCCCAAATTATTAGAATGGTCTGCAAGGCAGTAAAGATATGGTTATATCCTCCTCCCATTCACCTCTGTTTTCATCTCCTGTAAGTCCACTGTAACCATACAGGCCTTCTTGCTATTCCTTGCAAAAGCCTTTGCAACAACTATTCTCTCCCATATGCTGTATGTCTGTGTGGCCTAAACACTTCAATCCTTCAAGACTTTGCTCAGATATCACTTTCTCAGTGGGGCTTCTTTGAACAATCCAGTTTGAATCTCAGCTGACCTCCTGCTTTATTTTCTCCTTAGCACTATCTTCTAAAGGATGTTAGAAGAATTTATTTTTATTATAATAAAATAAATTTATTATATTTATCATCTGCTCTCTGTTTCTCTCTAGTAGAATGAAGCTCCATAAGACCTGGAATTTTTTTTTCTGTTTGGTTTCTAGTTCCTAGAATAGTGCCTGGCAGACACTACTGGATGAATGAATAACTAAGCAGTTATTCACTTGGTTTCCTTTAGTTAAAAGAAAACATTCTGTTGCTTTAGAAGGTTATATCCATATCAAATTTCACTTTTTCTTAAATATTATTTGGCCAGGTTAACAATCTATAATAACTGGAGGACAGCTGTGGAAAGATCTTAGGCAGGGGCCAACAGGCTAATTCCTCAAAAGAAAAAAATTTCAAAAGTTCACATCAAAAACCAGAATGTATTTAAAAACTAAAACAAATAATTTTATATTTAATGTCTTTCAGAGGGTGAAGTGTAAAACCACTGGCTATCAGAATTTGACTTACTGTCCTAAGCTCTTATGAAAACCAAAGGATAAACACTTTGTTCATGAAAGCTAAATACTGGGAATCCCAAAAGATAAATTTAAAAAAATGCAAGTATAGCCGCCAGAACTGTTTATAATCCAAGACTATGTGGCAATCTAATGACACAAAATTCAGAAGAGACAAAGGTGACAAGCTAAACCAAAAGGGACTGTTTTAGATGTGCCTCTAGGGTTATGCCTGCCCCCATAATCTAGTTCAGGTTCAGGGATGTAACTCTTTTCAGTGATGACATAAAAAGTCAGTGATTATACCACCTTCACAACAAATATCTCGAGAATTTACAAGTATGAATTATTCAATCATAGCAATGGAATAAGTTATTACTCGTTGGGAGTAACAGAATTATGCACAGGAACCACACTGGCCTTGGAAGGCAGAGGACTCAGATTTTAATCTCGGCTCTACCGCTGAGTGACACTTGACTTGAGTAACTCATAATCTTTGCTTCTAAAGTCATCAAAAGGGGCCTTTACCTATTCCCCCTCTACCACATAGATACTTGTCAAAGGATAGTTTGTTGACCAAATAATTATAGCCCTTTGTGGTAAAGAAACATGAAAATCTAAAAACATGAGAGAGTTACATTTGGCTTTGTTGCAGGATATGCTTACATTTAAGAATTTTGAAATCTGTAGCATATTAAGCCAAAGTTTTAATTCTTCTTATGGAAATAAATGGAGGGAAGCTAACTAGTAGCATATTAAAAATGCTGTAAAAACTGGGTCCTTAAGACTGTATCGTGTTTTTAAAAGCAGGAATCTTCATTAATTTTTATGAAGAATGTCATAAAGCAAGTCTTAATTGCAGGTAGCATATCCTGGGTAGTCCACAGGAGGGCAGCAAAATGAAAGATTTCTTTTTCTTCAAAATCTAAACTCCAGGTAAAACTGCTTTAAGCTACAAGTTATAAATCTACAGAAATTTAGGTTGAAGAACATAGACTAAAACTATAGGTCATGAACAAATTATAAAAAGAGATATGATTTTGGTAAGTAAAATTATTAGGTAAAAAAAATTTTTTTCTCTAGTGGTGAAAGCTTTCAAATACATATTATTGAAAAACCAGTGTAAAAATTCTAAGCATAGATAGATATTAAAGTCTGAGTCCTACCGTACAACATTTATCTGTCATTTCTAAAGATCTGGGTCAGTATTTTTTTTTTAAGATTTAATTTACTTATTTGAGAGAGAAAGAATGAGAGAGACAGAGAGAAAGCATGAGAAGGGAGAGGGTCAGAGGGAGAAGCAGACTCCTTGCCGAGCAGGAAGCCTGATGTGGGACTCAATCTGGGGACTCCAGGATCATGACCTGAGGCAAAGGCAGTCACCCAACCAACTGAGCTACCCAGGTGCCCCTGGGTCAGTATTTTTAAGTGGGCATGTGCCTTAGTGAATTATGAAAAGACCAGAGAAATCCTGGGTTAGATGCTTAATTATATTCAGCAAATACCAAAGCCATTGTCAGTGGCATACTTGTAAGCATCTCATGTAAATGATTTCTAATAAATATGACCGGACATTGCTCTTATGTTTCCTAACAAAAGAAAAATAATACTGGATGAAAAAATACTGAAAATAAAGTAAAACCATACATATCAGAGACATGATAATAAAATAATCTAGACTACTTAAATAGTAGAAAAAAATCTTTGCTAGATATAATTTTTTGATTAGCAAATTAGTGAAGTTGAAGGAAAAAGTACTTAGAAAATATTCTGGAGTAAAATCCACTATATGTATTTCTGGACTTCTTAACAGATTCAATATTTAATCATTCTGCTTACATTGTTATTAAAATTTATTTTCCATTTTTGGTCCTTAGAGAAGCTAATCATTACTTCATGAAGTTTCATTCTTTCTGACACCTTTATTGTTTCCAGTTAAAAGAAAAGTCCTTTTTTAGTGTTGGGCACTGAAAAGAACTTACTTATACTTGAAAGCACTGGAAGTTTACTTAACAGATTCCATTTTACTTTAAAAAGGGCCAAGTATGTTGTTATTGAAGAATGGGTTTGTTAAAGTGGCACATTCAGTTCTATTTAAGATAAACTATGAAATAACAAACCAATAAATGTGGTAAAATGCATGTATTTCAAAACTGCCATAATAAATGTTTAATCAAAACTGAAAGTGCAGGGCGCCTGGATGGGTCAATGGGTTAAAGCCTCTGCCTTCGGCTCGGATCTTGATCCCAGGGTCCTGGGATCGAGCCTTGTGTCCGGCTCTCTGCTCAGCGGGGAGCCTGCTTCCTCCTCTCTCTCTGTGCCTGCCTCTCTGCCTACTTGTGATCTCTGTCTGTCAAATAAATAAATAAAATCTTAAAAAAAATTAAAAAAAAAACACTGAAAGTGCTAGCCTCTCTTTTAATAGTTAGCTCAAGAGTAGACAATTTAAAAATCAATCTATTAAGATTTCCTTCCCAGCAACCTTGAAATTGGGGAGCTGATATAAAACTACCTATAAAAGAGAAGAATTTATTAAAAGCTTTTCAAAGGAGAGAGAAAGAGATGATGTCAAGTACTTTCTATGTAAGAACATACACCTAACACATGGCAGTCAACAGAAGTTTGGAAAAACTGTCAGATAAATAATTATGCATTGACATAGTTTTTGGCTATAAAGCCTTTACAAGTGGAAACATTTTGTAAGCATAGTGATTGTGTATTTTTAAGTTGAACAAAATACCTGTGCAAACATTCCAAGAAGCATACACTGAAAATCTGTGTGAAAAATTCCATGATTACATATGAAAAGCAATAAAATACTTGCTCATGTTAACACACTGACTATGCCTACAATTTTAGCATGAAGTTCATATTATCCAAGAGATTATACTATGTTATAGCTGCTGTAAAAACAGTTACTAACATGGATCTTTAAATAAATTTGTTAAAGACTAACAATAATGGCCAGAAAATTACTAAAGAAATATTTTCTAAGAGTAATTAGCTATTTTTGATCTTGAAGAAAAGCTTATCTGTAAAGCTTTTAAATGGTAGCTTTTTTTTTTAATGGTAGCTTTTCAAACAGACTTTCATAAAGGAATGATTTAGGTTGGGATTGTGTGGGTAAGGGCAGCTGAAATTCTTCTCTAAAAAAAATCAACATGAATTCCTTGATTACTATATGGAAAAGAATTATAAGCCTTGCTGATATCTTGAAAACCTCATACAGTCATAATAAAAACCTCAGAAAGATAATGTCTCAGACAAGTAGGATAACTTATGAAGTTATTTCAATATTTAAAAATTATTTCAATATTGCAAAAGTGAAAAAGCAAAAGGCAGATAATCATCTGAAGGTACAGAAATGCTAATCACTATTCACAGGTTTTTCTCTTTTTGGTCCTCAACCATTCAGTAAAGCCCCGAGATAAAGGAGATTAAACTGGGTTTTCAAATACAAGAAGTTCAAGTTCAAGGAGATACTTGTTGCTTTGAAGTTTCAGCTTTTCAAAGCTGGAACTCAGCAAAGCAAATGCGAATGTACAGGATTCCTGTGGAAACAGTAATGTAAAAACACTGTCAAAGAAAAAAATCAATACAGAAATGAACTCCGTAATGTCAATGAAGTTGTAAACTTAGAAAATGCTATAGCATACATTTCTATGAGGCGGTATCAGTAGTTAGCAGATGGTGGATTCTCTTCTGAAGTAATTAATCGCAACATAAAAGGGGCTAAATTAAAAAAAATTGTTTATGAGCTCTCTCTGAAACAACTAAAAAAAGTATTCCCTCTTCCCAAGTCAAATTATTTTCTTTTATTGTATTAGATCAAGTAATAATATCTGTGGGATACCTGGACAACTAAATATTAAGGTACTACAACTTCACAGACTGGTTTCAGGTTATTAGTTTCCTGGGCTAGCTGAAATTATGCTCTGGGGAAAAAGTTCGAGACAACTGAATTCATTCTTTTGACATGACTGACATAAAATAATAATAAATTTCAAGAAACTGAAATCCTACGCTAAAGCATGTAAAGTAATATTAGCAAAAAGGCCTTTTAAAAGAGGGTCATTATAGGGGCGCCTGGGTGGCTCAGTGGGTTAAAGCCATTGCCTTCGGCTCAGGTCACGATCCCGGGATCCTGGGATCGAGCCCCGCATCGGGCTCTCTGCTCGGCGGGGAGCCTGCTTCCTCCTCTCTCTCTCTCTCTCTATGCCTACTTGTGATCTCTGTCAAATAAATAAAATAAAATCTTAAAAAAAAAAAAAAGAGGGCCACTATATACATACAAAACTCTTCTTTCCAATAACAAAAACATCAAGAGGGGTGAGGGGGATGAAAGCAGGTAAAAAAATATGAGACTCTATTAATAAAAGCAGTTCATTGAAAAAAGTGAAATTCTGTTTACAAGGCTATTGTTAGGTAATCTAGGGAATTTAAGAGACCACAACATATTTTCTGGAATTAAGTAAGAAGATAAAGATCCATAACTTGCACCTTTAAGGTGGAACTATTTTGTACTTATTATGAATTTCATTGGCTTACTTTTACCCAATACCTATCAAGTGATAAGGATCTTATTTAATCCTACCAACAAGTCTATGGGGCAGATTTTCCCTTTCATCTTAAAGATGAGGACAGAAATTACTTTACGGGGATCAGAAACACTGTAATGGTAGAGCTAAGGCTCAGACGGGAGTCTGCAGGACTCTGCTGCATCGCTTAGCTACGCACTGTTGCACTGCTACACACTTAGGCCTTCCGCACGCATGCAAGCAACTCCAGATGGTGCTCAGTTCTGATCCACAACTGAGCAATGGAGTTATGCTGCTACTAGATTTTTGGTTTCTTCACTAAAAAATTGGGCTCTGATACTTAAAAGCATACACTACTTACTGCCTATCATTTCATTAAGATCCCAAGGCAGTCTAGCACAGTGAATGGAAAACCATTTGCAGGATGTATTTTTTCCTTAAGTGAAGCAGATGGACCAATAATGCTCTGCTTGAGTATTATAATGTGATCTGAGCATTAACAAAGCACCCATGGTGTGTTCTACAACAGTAAGGTTCTGAGGGTCCACATATATGTAAACCTCACCTCTCCTAACTCAAGCCAAACTTTTTTTATTCTTATAGTGAAAGTTAAACAAGTAAATAAACATAATGGAACCCTTAAGGAGTTCTAACTGATGAATTTACAATAGTTCAGATAGCTATTGACTCAAATAATTTTTTACCTAGATGAACACACTTATGCACAGGTATGTGTGTGTGTGTGTGTGTATGTACATGTATATATGTGTGTGTATGTATATATATATATATATATATATATATATATATATATATACTGGTGGCTGTGGGAGAAAGTGGAAATATGCAGGAAGATACCCCTCAATGTCAGGTGACTACTTTAAAGGTGCAGTCAAGATCTGGATCATCTTCACTGAAAAGCAAGGGGGTATATTTCAGTGAATGAGGATCAGATCTTTAAATCTTACTGCAGGTTGTCTATATGGATATATATACACATATGTACATATATGTATATATATATATATGAAATATATCCCTTACCATGAATATCAGCCATTAAGAAACATCATAGATTTGGGGGAGAGAAAAAACTCTCACATCTATCAATATCAGTTGAATACACTTTAGTCAGCCTTTTTCAACGGGTTCTAGGACAGAATTAGACACAATACCCTAAGGCATCTATATAGTAAGTAATGAATTAATTTCCTTCCGATGTATGTAGAATTATACTAGTGATGTAAAATCCTCGGGAAAAACGGAGAAAATCATTTTCTGTGTTCTGCTGATCAGAACAGGAACCCTGGTTGAGCTCATTATTTTGCCAGCATTTAACAGCTGCTTACCACTGCAAACAGAAGAGGTGATGTTGTACAGAAAAGGATAAAACTGCATACAGCGTATCAACTTCAGGCTGTTTTCACATTCTGGGCATTTTGTAGTTAATTTCAAAGCCTGTCTAAAGGCCTCAAGTGCCCCACTGATATTCTTCAGAGCAAGGTAAGCATTTCCCAGACTCAAAAAGGTCAGGGGCTGAAAAAAAAAAATTAGAAAAATGTTAGTGAATTAATATTTCCTGAGAGTTACAAAACTTTTGAAGTATATGTCTTTTGGCTTCTTTTAGATTATCTTGTAATAGTTAATGGCTAACTGTCCATTTTATTTAAATCAGCCAACTCTACAATTTTACCTTTTTACTAAAATAAAAAATAAAGTATAATATACACTAAAGTATAACGACCAGTGAATTTTTATATGTGTATATATCCCTGTAACAACCTCTCATCTCAAGATATAAAACATTTAGAATGTTTCTAATACCCCAAAGGACTCCCTTGGGCAAACCAACCCAAATCCCAGATGCAACGAGTGTCGTTACGTTCTATCACCATAAATTAGCTCTGCCTGTCCTTAAACTTCATATAAATGCAATCAGACAGCATGTTCCCTTCCATGTATATATAATCTGTATGCTTTTGTAGATTCTTTTACTCAATACAATATCTAAGGTTTACAAAACTGAATATTTTTGTGTATAGTAGTTTATTTTTTTTTAATTAATATGGAATGTCTACCATGTGAATACATAGTTTGTTTGCCATTCTCCTACTGATAAGCATTTGGATTGTTTCCAGTTTTGGGCTATGATGAATAAAGCTACTATGAACATTCTTGTTAACTATCTTTTGATAGACGTATGTGCTCATTTTCCTTGGATATATACTCAGCAGTGGGTCTTAGGGCAGGCATGTATTTAGTTTTATGAGATACAACCAGTTTTTTTTTTTTAAGATTTTTATTTATTTATTTGAGACAGAGAGTATGAATGGGGGTAGGTGCAGAGGGGGAGGGAGAGGGACAAACAGACTCTGAACTGAGTGTGGACTCCGAGATGGGGCTCAATTCCACAACCCCAAGATCACAACCTGAGCCAAAACCAAGAGTTGGGTGCTTAACTGACTGTGCCACTGAGGCATCCCACAACCAAGGAGTTTTCTAACTCCTTGGATGTAAAAATTTACACTCTTACCAGGAAGCATGAGAATCTATTAGTACTGTCAGTCCTTTAAATTTAGCTGTTTTAGTGAAATAATGAAGTAGCATCTCAATGTGGTTTCAATTTCTATTTCCTTGATTAGTACTGGTGTTGAATATTTTGTCATGTGCTTATTGGCTATTTGGATATCCTCATTTCTGAAGTGCCTGTTGTTTTCCCCATTAAAAAAACCAACCACAGGTTGTCTTTTCCTTACTGATTTGAAGCAATTCTTTATATATGTACTAGATAGGGGTCCTTTGTTGGAAGTATTTATTGCAAATATCTTCTCCCAGTCTGGGGTTTGCCTTTTATTCTTTTACTAGTATCTCTGATAAAAAGACACTCTTACTTTTGATGAAGTTCTGTTTACAGATATATACATGAATATGTATATACATAATATATATTTATGCAAATATATATTTTACAGTTAGTGCTTTTTTAAATGTTTGCCTACTATAACATCATGAAGACCTTCTCTTATTTTTTCATCAAGCTTTATTATTTCATGTTTCACATTCTGGTACATGAGCCACCTCAACTTAATTCTGTGTATGAAGTGAGGGAGGAGTCAAGGTTCATTTGTTTTTCCATAAGGATATTCAAGTATTCCAGCACTACTTACTGAAAAACCAACAGGTGTCCCCATTGCCCTGAACTACCGGTATACCTCTGTCATAAATCAAGTGACCATATATATACGGGGGGGGGGGTGTGTGTGTGTTACTTCTAATTTTTCTCTTGTGTTTTATTGATATGTTTGAGTATCCTTGTGCCAATACCATACTCACCTAATTACAGCAAGTCTTGAAATAAAGTAATACGAGCCTTCCAACTGTTTTTTTCTTCCCCTCACCTGCAAATTTTCTGGCTATTCTAGATCCATTTCTGTGTAGATTTTAGAACCAATTTATCCATTTACACATACATGTACATGTAATCACTGGGAGTTCAGGATTAAATCTATAAATGAATTCTGGAGAGAACTTATAGCTTAACAATACTGAACCTTCCAATCCATGAATATAATGTCTCTCCACCTATTAAGGTCTTCTTTGCCTTAGCAATATTTTGCAATCCAGTACAGAAATCTTTTATATCTTCCTTTAAATTAATTTCTAGATATCTTGTTTATTACTATAAATAGTTTCTGTATTCTATTTTCCAGTTGTTTTCTGAGGTTGTTTTTATAAGCCGCCCTAAGTATTCAGTTTAGGTCCTTTTAGTTGAAATACACCTATGCTTGTTAATTTGTATTTGCTTGTGTACAAACCATTTTTTCTACACTAATTTTATCATTAAAATATTTTAAAGGATCTAAGAACGTTTTATTTTTCAAACTATACAATATATCCCTATGAAAACAATACCTATGATTTATGCAACTACTTGCTTTTTCTTTTTCTTCTTCTTCCAACTACTTGCTTTTGATTTAGGTTGTTGTTGTTGGTTTTTTTTAAAGATTTTATTGATTTATTTGACACAGAGAGAGAGAGACAGCAAGAGAGGGAATACAAGAAGGGGAAGTCAGAAAGGGAGAAGCAGGCTTCCTGCTGAGCAGGGAGCCTGATGCAGGGCTCCATCCCAGGACCCTGGGATCATGACCTGAGCCAAAGGAAGACGCTTAACAACTGAGCCACCCAGGTGCCCCTGACTCAGGCTGTTAGGTCATCCAAATATCTCACTATAATCAAGCCAAGGTATACAAAATATTCCATATTACAGAGTAGCTCTCAGATTACATTTAAAAAATTACTTTGTGGTTTATACCCAGATGCAATTAAATCCCATATTTGAATTTCAAAGTTTCTTTATATTTTCATATAAGGAAACAAAATGTTTATTCCTATGGCCAGAATGATGGTTGTCCAAATATCTTATATTGAGATAAACTCATTAGTATTTTGGGAAAAAAATACATTTTCATCAGTGCATCCAGAAAATAACTACTGAGTGTTTACTAGTGTTTTATATACTGGGGATACAGCAGAAAATAAGAAAGATAAGTCCCTGCCTTTGTAGATGTTTTAGTCAAGTGTCATAAAACCATGAGGATATCACACAAGTATGAGAAGAATGTGATGGAGAAGAGTATAGCTGGGAAGAAACATTAAATAGACCAAATTGGGGAACAGAGTGCCATTTTAAATACTGAGAAGTTAGTATTTTAAAGGATTTCAAGGAGACGAAGCAAGCTATGAAGAATCTTGGTGGAGCGAAGTATCCAAACAGAGAAAATAGAAGGCTCAAAGGGGCTGAGGAGGGAGCATGCCTAGTATGTTCAAGGAACGGCAGAGGTAAGTGAGGCTAGAACAGAATGAGCAAAGGAATGATTTCATGGGGATGAGGTCAGAAAAGTAACAAGGTCATGTAAGATCTTCTACACTATTATAAATTCTTGTCTTTTACTATGAGTTACGTGGAGAACCACTGCAGAAATTTGAACAAAGGACATCTGACCTTTTATTAGGATCTTACCGATTGCTATGAATAGACTACAGTGGGACAAATGCCAGAAGTAGAGAAGTTAGGCCGGAGACTAATGAAATAATTCAGAAAAGATAATGGTATATTGGATCAGACAGCAGTGGAGATAAACTGCAATTCTGGGTGTATTTTGAAAATATCAGCAAGGTAAGTTAATATACTGAATTTACCCTGAGAGAGGAAAAAAAGAGAAGAAAAGACTGGAACAATGTAAAGGAGCATAGTTTTGGCCTTTAGTTCTAATGTGTGTTTTAGACATCCACATGGAGATAGTCAGGTAAGCTGCTGGATAAAGGATCTGCAGTTCAGAGCAAACCTGACAGGTGACTCAAGAGGGAAATGACAGGGATCTCAAGATGTGGTGCTGGAACAACCGGATATCTATGTGATATGAACTTTGATCTCCACTTTGTATTACAAAAAAAAAATTAACCTGAAATGATTCACAAACCTAAATGTAAAACCTAAAACTTCAAATTGTCTCAAAGACAACATAGGAAAATATTTTACTGTATTTGAGTCAGCTTTTTAAAGATAAGTAATAGCAAAGACAAAATGGAACTAATTGCTTTCAAATTTCTTAATTTGAACTTAAATCTAACAATAAAACCTTAAATCTAACAATAAAAATCAAAAGAGAAAAGATGGACAAACTGAAGGGTATTTTTAAAAGAGAAGACAAAACAAACAAAAATTTTAATGTATGATAGAGTTAAAGATTTTGTATAAAGAGTTTGTATAAAATTTAAAAAATCTAAATTCTAACAAAATGAGCAAAATGCATACAAAAACTTTTACTTTCAAAATATAATTAAAGGGATGCATGGTTGGCTCAGTCTGTGGAGCATACAGCTCCATCTCGGGATTATAGGTTCAAGCCCCACCTTCAGTGTAGAGATTACTTAAAAAAAAATAAATTCTTTAGAAAAAATTAAAATAAGAAAATAAAAATACAATTAAAGGATAAAGAAATTTATGTTACAATACAGGAGAGAAATTTTTTAAAGTACACTTGTTTTACAAATGTTAAGTCAAAGGCAGTGTGACAGGGCCAAAGGATGTGAGCGCTGTGGCCAATCTCCCAGAGTTCAAATAAATCCAAGCTTTGAGACTTCTGGTAAATCCCTTCACCCGTTTCTTTATCTATCAAATGGGCAAATTCTGTCTCGCAGGGATATTGTGAGGATTAAATGAGTCATCACATGTAAAGGGGTCAGTATGGTGCCTGGCTCTAGTAAACAATAACAAAAGTTAGCAATTAGTTCAACTGCCAAATTCTGGGGAAGCTACAGATGAGATGAATACTTTCTGACCTTGATGATGGCAATGTAATTGGCCCAGATCTTTTGGTAGATACTTGGCATTTCGTATGAGAGCCATCAAAATACTTTTAGTAATTCCACTGCTAGCAATCTTTCCTAAGAAAATTACGTGGAATGCAGAAAAATCCTTATGCAGAAAACCATTATTGGTAATAGGTAAGCACTGTCAGCAACCTAAACATCCAATGACTGAGGAGTAAGCTGTGATATACAAATTCAAAAGCAGCCACTTATGATGGCTAGTAAAAACTATGTGGTAATAAAACTTTTTTATATAGTAACTTTTGAAGATTGCCAGCGCAACAGTGTTGCAACACTACGAAATATCTGAATAGAAGAAAAACTTACAGGAATTTCCAAATGTTGATAGTTGAGGGAAGGGTGCTTGCCGATTAAGGTGTATTTTTGTGGTATCTATTTAGATCCACTGATTTCTCTTTTGATTATTATTGTAGCACCACAGTATTTAACAACTGAAATTTTAGTGTGATTTTCAAATATAGAAAGGCAATTAATCTCTAAAGGAGCTCTTTTTTCTTCAGAGGAATACTGCCTCATTGCCTTCGTTGGTGGCAATAGAAAGTGAAATAGGTATCAGGGGAACACAGCTGTGGTGAGCCTTTGGGGGCCCAATCATCACATCCCATAGATAGCATCTGTTCCCACTGTACGTGCACCTGGCCCACAGCTTTTGGCCCACAAAAAAACATTTGGTAAATATCTGATATACTTTTTTGGCATTAGGCCTGTTGTACAGTATAGCAACGTAAACTTTGGCTTAAATCTACTTGTGAATTTGTGTATTTCAAGGGAAACTCTTAACAGGCAATATTTTCTTCTCATACTTAAAAAATTAGTTCTGAGATATCACAAATAAACCTAAACCACTCATGCACATTTCTTTTAAAAGTTTTCTGGGGGGCACCTGGGTGGCTCAGTGGGTTAAGCCTCTGCCTTCGGCTCAGGTCATGATCCCAGGGTCCTGGCATCGAGTCCCGCATCAGGCTCTCTGCTCGGCGGGGAGCTTGCTTCCCCCTTTTCTCTGCCTGCCTCTCTGCCTACTTGTGATCTCTGTCTGTTAAATAAATAAACACAATCTTAAAAAAAAAAAAAAGTTTTTACGGATGGGCACCTGGGTGGCTTAGTCCACTGGGCATCTGACTTCAGCTCACTTCATGATCTCAGGGTACTGGGACAGAGCCCTGCATGGGGCTCCCCCCTCAGTGGGGAGCCTTCTCCCTCTGCCTCTGCTTCCCCCCCATGCTGTGCTCTCTCTCAAATAAATAAATAACATCTTTTCAAATAAATAAGTGGTTTTTTTTGGATATAAAATTTATGAACATTTAAACACTAGGTATAAGAGCAATTTAATTATATACTTATTATAACTGTATTTCATCAAACCTAGAATGTCATCAATTGTAACATGCATCCTTATTTCAGAGAAGTTGTATTTCAGAAATTATGAACTAGAGTAATTAACTACACAGCAGTGATTAACTCCATGGGCTGCATGTGGGAGGTTCAGGGCATGAATATCAACCCATCTATCAATTCTTATCAATGCAACCTTTAAACTATGTTCTGGCTTGGTTGATATAAAGATATCTATAAATTAAAGTTATAAAACAATATTAAGCAGCAGGCATACTGTGATGAGTTAGGATAAAGAGCCAGATGTTTCAGACTGACATAAAAAAGTGGCAGTATATTTTTAGCAGCTGTGTTATTCTTATTTAAACATAAGTTCCTAAAAATAAATTAACCACATAGTTATAAATTTCACTCACTTAAAATAAAGAAATGATACAAGAGAACTATAGGCCAATATTTCTGATGAACATAGGTGCAAATATCTTCAACAAAATACTAACAAACTGAATCCAACAATACATTAACAAAAATCATTCATCACAATCAAATGTGATTTACTCCCAGGATACAATGGTGATTCAATATTTGCAAATCAATCAATGTGATACATCACATCAGTTGAGAGAAAGTATAAAAATTATATGATCATTTCAATAAATACAGAAAAAGCATCTGACAAAGTACAACATCCATTCATGATAAAAGTCCTCAACAAGGTAGGTCTAGAGGAAACATACCTCAACATAATGAAGGGCATATATGAAAAACCCACAACAAACATCACCCTCAATGGGGAAAAACAGAGCTTTTCCCCTAACATCAGGGACAAGACAGGATGTCCACTCTCACCACTTTTATTCAACATAGTACTGGAAGTCTTAGCCTCAGCAATCAGACAACAAAAAGAAATAAAAGGAATCCAAATCGGTAAGGAAGAAGTAAAACGTTTTACTATTTGCAGATGATGTGATACCATATACAGAAAAGCCTAAAGACTCCACCAAAAAATTACTACAACTGTTAAGTGAATTGAGTAAAATCACAGGATACAAAATCAATGTGCAGAAATGTGTTGCATTTGTACATAGTAATAATGCAGTAGCAGAAAGAGAAATTGAAAAAACAATCCCATTTTCAGCTGTACCAAAAATAAGATACCTATGAATAAACCTAACCAAAGAGGTGAAAGAACTATACTCTGAAAACTGTAAAACCCTGATGAAAGAAATTGAAGAGAACACAAACAAATGGAAAGAAATTCCATATTAATGAATTGGAAGAAAAAACACTGTCCAAATGTCTATACTACCCAAAGCAATCTACACATTGAATAAAATCCCTATCAAAATACCAAAAGCACTTTTTACAGAACTAGAACAGAAAAGTCCCAAGATTAATATGGAACCACAAAAGACCTTGAATAGCCAAAGCAACTTTGAAAAAGCAAAGCAAAGCTGGAAGCATCACAATTCTGGATGTCAAGTTATAGTACAAAACTGTAGTAATCAAAACAGAATGGTACTGGCACAAAAATAGATAACTAGATCAATGGAACAGAAGAGAAAACCCAAAAATTAACCTACAATTATATGGTTAATCTTCAATAAATCAGGACAGAATATAACTAATCGAAAAAAGGTAGTTTTTTGTCAGTGAATAATAATAAAACTGGACCACTTTCTTACACCATACACAAAAATAAACTGAAAATGGATTAAAGACCTAAATGTGAGACCTGAACACATAAAATTCCTAGAAGAGAGCAAGGCAGTAATTTCTCTGACATCAGCCATAGCAACATTTTTATAGATATGTCTCCTGAGGTAAGGGGAATAAAAACAAAAATAAACTAGTGGGATTATATAAAAATAAAAGGCTTCTGTACAGCGAAGGAAACAACAAAACTAAAAGTCAACCTATGGAATGGGAGAAGGTATTTGCAAATGACATATCTGATAAAGGGCTACTACTCAAAATATATAAAGAACTGATACAATGCAATACTCAAAAAAAATCCAATTACAAAATAGGCAGAAGACATGAACAGCTACTTTTCCAAATAAGACATCTAGATGGCCAATAGACACATGAAAAGATGTTCAACATCACTCATCATCAGGGAAATACAAATCAAAACCACAATGAGATACCATCTCACGTTTGTCAGAATGGCTAAAATTAACAACATGGGAAACAACAGATGCTAGCAAGGATGCAAAGAAAGGGGAACCTCTTACACTGCTGGCGGAAAAGCAAAATGGTACAGCCACTCTGGAAAACAGTATGGAAGTTCTCAAAAAGTTAAAAATAGAACTACTCTATGACCCAGCAACTATACTACTAGGTACTTTCCCAAAGGCTACAAACATACTAACTCGAAGGGACACATGCACCCTGACGTTTACAGCAGCATTATCAACAACAGGCAGATTAAGGAAAGAACCCAACTGTCTGCTGACTGATAAGTGGATAAAGAAGATGAAGCCATAAATACAGTGGAATATTACTCAGCCATCAAAAAGAATGAAGTCTTGCCATTTGCAAGGACATGGATGAAGCTAGAGTGTATTACGCTAAGTGAAGTTAGTCAGAGAAAGACAAAAACCATATGAATTCACTCATATGTGGAATTAAAGAGAGAAAACAGATGAACATATGGGAAGGGGAAAAAAGAGAGGGAAGCAAACCATAAGAGACCATAGAGAACAAACTTGAGGATTGATAGAGGGGCAGTAGGCAGGGAATGGGCTAAATGGGTGATGGGTATTAAGGAGGGCACTTGTGTTGAATGTGATTAAACTCTACTCCTAAAACTAGTATTACACTGTATGTTAACTAATTAGAACTTAAATAAAAATTTGGAAAAAAAAACCATTAAAAATAGAACTCCTGGGGCGCCTGGGTGGCAGAGTCTGGTTAAGCGTCTGACTCTTGGTTTCTGCTCAGGTCGTGATCTCAGGGTAGTGAGATCCAGCTCTGCATCAGGCTCCATGCTCAGCACAGAGTCGGCTTGAGATTCTCTCTCCTTCTCCCTCTGCCCCTCCCACTCATGCTCTCTCTCTCTCAAATAAAGAAATAAAACTTAAAAAAAAAAAAAAGTACTACCCTATGATCCAGCAAACACACTATTGGGTATTTATCCAAAGAATACAAAAACACTAATTCAGAAGGATAAATGTAACCCTTTGTTTACAGCAGCATTATTTACAATAGCCAAGATACGGAAGAAGCCCTATTGTTCATCAGTAGATGAATGGATAAAAAAGATGTAGTGTGTGTTTATATGTATATATATACACACAATGAAGTATTATTTAGCCATAAAAAGGAAAGAAATCGTGTCATTTGCAATGACATGGAGGGAGCTAGAGAGCATGGTACTAAGTGAAATAAGACAGAGAAAGACAAATACCTTATGATCTCACTCATACATGGAATTTAAGGAACAAAAGCAGCAAAGGGAAAAAAGAGAGAGAGAGAGAGAGAGAAAAACCAAGAAACAGATTCTTAGTTACAGAGAACTGATGGTTACCAGAGCAGAGGAGGTGGGCAGAGGGCAGAAGCACCTGAAACAGGTGATGGGGATGAAGGAGGGCACTTGTGATGAACACCAGGGGATGTATGGAAGCGTTGAATCACTGTACTGTACACCGGAGACTAATATAACACTGTATGTTAGCTAAAGTGGAATAAAAATTAAAGAAATTAAATATATATAAGATATATCTGGGAATAAAAACAAGAAGATACAGAAAAATGTGATTAGCATGATTTTACATTTGTACAAAATAAATCAATATAAAAAACATAAAAAATAAGACAAAACAAAATCTGCTTTATGTCATCCTAAAGTATGCAAACTGTACTCTGATAAAAACACAAAACTTTTTTTTAATGCCTTTCCCAGAAAAATACAAATTGTACCCTGAATTTGAGTTACCCCCACATAGTATATGGAGCTAGAGAGAAACATAAAACCTCACCTCAGAGCTATTGATGGCCAAAGCTTGAAGGAGCAGTTTAGTGGCATCAAGATGGAGACCATAATGAATCAAAAGGTTGGCCAAGTTCACAAGAGGAATGTCCTGGTACTGAAGTGGAGCCAAATTCAAAGCTCTCTGAAGACAGGCAATAGCAAAAGTGCTGTTTCCTACTGCTCTCCAGTAGAGTCCAGCTTCATTGAGTATCAGCCAGACGGGGGCATTTGGCTGAAAAACCCAAAATACCTCAGTTACCGAAAGAATATAGTACTAGTTCTAACAAGGATTTTCAATGCATGCATTTTAATTTTTAATTACAAATACTAAGCATTTAAACTTCAGCTGTCTAAAGCAGGAGACTTACCTTATTAATAGCGTGAAATAAGAATGACCCAATTTCTTCTTCTGGGATAGTATAGTTATTAATACGGGAAAGCAAAATCTGCAAACATCAAAAGGAAGACTGACTCAATTGAAAATAACAGGGAAGACATTTGAGAAAATTCTATAGATAGCAGTCTTGAGCTCCTCAGGAAGAGCTAATTTGAGTAGACATTTATAATCATATATTTATATATATAAAACACGAGGTCATCACCAACAGGTGTTGACCTGCTTACATGAACACCCTAGTTTCTTCTAACTAAAACATGTTACAAGATGTATACCACACACACATACCCCATTAAAGTAAACCTAAGTATCCGAAATCAAATGAGAAATTATTCAAAAGACAATAGCGTGTAATACCCGATGGCAACAAAAACCTTCTATCTTTCCTAGCTGGAGAGCCACTGGATCTGCAATTAGGCTATGTTCTTGCAACATGTGTGTAACTGTGAGCAACTCTAAGGTGGGGATCATGGTCTATTTATCTTTCCTAGCACAATCCAAACAGTGCCTGGTACATAATGTTTTCCGCCTCAGTGAATGTTTGTTGACTGTCAGTAGTAACTGTTCACAGTTTTAAAATTAAGTTTTGAAAAGGTTGTTGTGATGGTCTGTTTCCTCTGCAAAAAACTAATCTTTCATTTGTATCTCTGGAATGGTATCTAATGTAGAATTTCTAGTCAGTAATAAAACACTCATAGCTATACATAACTAGCAGGAATTAAGGAACAAAGCATAATGGAACTTATCTGTAGTATCTGTAAATTCATACAAATTCATACAAACTTCCAAGGACCTTACATAAGGCCAAAGCAGGGTTGAAAAGGCCACACAAAGAGAATCTTCAAGCTTTCAATTTATACAAATTCCTGGAGACCTGGAGGATGCAAAGCTAAACTGAAGTGGTCAGAATGGGCCCCAGTAGATGAGCCCCATCAAGTAAAGAGAGTTCTGTGTTGCTCATCTTTGCAGCACTCTTATTTGAGAGAATGCTCATATGGTCTGCGTGAGCAGCCCTGAAGCACACTTTCCTGACACTCCTTCAATAGCATGAATGTCTTTTTAATGATTCCACCAATTCTTTAACAGTTTTAAAAACTTCAAAGTTCAATAACTGCCTTCTATCAAGTTTTTGTTCCACCTAAGAGGCTTGCGAAGTCACCCAGAATGGACAGCAATAAACACCAGCCTAAGTGAGCCTTACTTTTCGTGCATGGTCATCTGGCATTTTGGCTTTCAGATCCATGCGGACCTCTAATTCTTTGACTAAGTAGGACAGAGTCTGGCTTTTTCTGAAGTCAGTTATGGAACAGTCAGGGGTTTGGGCCTCTTCTTCTGAAGAATAATCATCACTGTTGAGTTCGTGGATCCTGGCACAAGAAAAAGGAACAAGATTCATATTTTCAAAGTTTGGGTGATTTCAAGATAAAGACTTAACCTTTCAAGTCCAAGGCTGGTGCTCTCAAAGAACTGCCAGATGACAATCATGCAGAATCAAGTGCTTTGCCAAATCCATCAGCACTTGCCTGAGTCCTTTGTTTTCCGGAGGCAGAAAATACGTTGGTAATTCCCCGCCAAGAGGGACTCTAGGATAGCTTTCTGCACAATCTGCTCTTTTAGGCCAAAGAATATGCTGTTTGTCCTAATAAAGAGAAAAAATTTCTCATAAATTTTCTTGGATTCAATATTTCAACATGCCAAATAAACTTTTAAAAGAATATAAATATACTAAGATAATTGAACAATTTAGTATTTTGAAATAATTGTAGAGACTGTTGTAGACTCTATAATGTTCCTTCTACTGGAGACTATTAGTCTATGTCAGTATTTCTACCTGCTTTACCATAGACTGGTTCAGGGTTGGGCAGGCCTAAGTTGGCTGAGCCCCATGAGATACAAGGTGAGGCTTGCTTGGGGCTTCTGAGAAAGAAAAGCCAGTCTTAGTCTCCTTTGCCACATAGGAACAAAGAACATGTTGCTCCAAGTTGCTGCTGGCTGTTACCTCATGACCACGAGGAAGACAAGCATTAGGATGAAACCAATACCATGGATGGCAAATTGAAGAAAAGGAAAGAAACAGGTCCCTGATGACATCACTGGCCCATTTAATCAACCAAACCCAAAGGCTGCTCTCATCTCTGGACTTTTGTAATATGAGGCATATTTTCTTTCTTTTTTGTTTTTTTAAAGATTTATTTATTTATTTATTTGGCAGACAGGAGGCATATTTTCTTTTAAGCCAGTTTAGAGTTTATGATTTGTACCTGAAAACATATATGAGCTTAAAAAACTGGCACAGAAAACTACTTTTCCCTGAAATAAGATGTTTTCTTTTTCTTTCTTTCTTTCTTCCTTTCTTTCTTTTCTTCCTTCCTTCCTTCCTTCCTTCCTCCCTCCCTCTCTCTCTCTTTCTTTCTTTATCAGAGAGAGAGAGAGAGAGAGAGAAAGCGTGAGCACAGGCAGAGAGGCAGGGAGAGGCAGAGGGAGAAGCAGGCTCCCTGCCGAGCAAGGAGCCCAACGTAGGACTCAATTCCAGGACGCTGGGATCAGGATCTGAGCCGAAGGCAGCCGCTTAACCAACTGAGCCACCCAGGTGTCCCAATGTTTTCTTTTTCAATGCCAAAGTTTAACAATTGTTTTGATTTGTAAAATGTTCATTTTTCTAAATATAAATAACATACATCAGAGGCTTATTAAATTTAAATTTTGAAGCTATCAAACTTTTGGGAATTTATTTTACACAGAATTAAATCTAAGTGGCTATATTCACTGATAGAATATAAACTGGATTAAATTTTTTTTTTTTTAAGATTTTATTTATTTGACAGACAGAGATCACAAGTAGGCAGAGAGGCAGGCAGAGAGGAGGAAGCAGGCAGCCTGATGCGGGGCTCGATCCCAGGACCCTGGGATCATGACCTGAGCTGAAGGCAGAGGCTTAACCCTCTAAGCCACCCAGGCGCCCCTAAACTGGATTAAATTCTAAAAATTTAATACTGAATAAAAAAATACATGGTATCTGTCCTCATACCTTGGTATCCCCATGAACTAACATACAATTATTTCTTAGCTAGTCAGAAATACATATTTATTGGGGCGCTTGGGTTGTTCAGTCGATTAAATGTTTGCCTTTTGCTCAGGTCATGGTGCCAGGGCCCTGGGATAAAGTCCTGCATTGGGCACCCTGCTCAGTGGGGAGCTTGTTTCTTCTCCCTCTCCCTTTGCTACTCCCCCTGCTTGAGCTCACTATCTTTCTCAAATAAATAAATAAAATCTTAAAAAAAAGAAATACATACTTATCAACCTATTATCTGTATCATCTGACAGAATATAAGGTCCAGCAAAGAGCTTGCATACCATATCCACAGTACCAGCCTGATGCATAAATGGGAGCTCAATAAAAGAATGCTGATTAAAAAAGTGAAATACAGCTGGCCCATGAAAGGCACAGCTTTGAACTATGCAGGTCCATTTATATATTTTTTTAAATAAATATAGTGCAGTACTATATAAGTATTTTTTCTTCCTCATGACTTTCTTAATAACATTTTCTTTTCTCTAGCTTACTTTATTGTAAGAATACAGTACATAATACCTACAACATAAAAAAAAAAGTGTTAATCTACTGTGTATGTTCTCAGTAAGGCTTTGGTCAATAGCAGGCTATTAGTAGCTAAGTTTTTGGGGAATCAAAAGTTATATGCAGATTTCTGACTGCATGGGGGGGGTCAGCCCCTCTAGCCCCCATGTTGTTCAAGGGTCAAATGTATATAGAAGCATATATTTAGGTCAAGTTTAGAAACTTCCAAGGGTTGGTAATTATACTCAGAGCTCAAAGTTTTGAACCAAAATTGGCGTGTCTATATGTCACTTGATTGGGAAGAAGACCTCAAGGCAGACCCTACGTCTTGCTAATCTACTACCTAGGAGAATGCCTTCTGTTTAATAGAAGTTGACTAAGTGTTTGCTGAGCTAAGCTGAACAGTGATAAGGACCATCACTGCTTTCAGAAATCTTGTCTGAGAAAAGTGCTTCATCATGCTCTATTAACTTACCCTGTATGCATCAGAATCCCTGCCCCAGATCCAGAGAATGGAATGGGCTACAGGAGAAGACTTGACCAAATCACTGATATCACTCTGATTTGCCTGAACATCAAAATTCACAGACATCATACTGGAGGTTGATGAATCCTCACCAAACTAGAAAATGAAAAGAAAAGTTGAATCAAACTGGAAATAGAAAAGAAGTTGTGACTAAGATTTAATCCAGCTTAAAACCTCAGTGAGTACTCAAACCCAGGAGGAAATCTGAAAGTAGGTCAGTAATAAAGTAATCAGAGCTTTACATTTTCAGAACTAGGCTCCAACACTATTCTCTCAGAAAACGCATAGTTTAGCAACTTTCAATCAACTATTTCATTGGAGTATGAAAAAAATGGCATGGATTCTTCCTTTCTTTACTGTCCCTTTACTTCCCTTCTGTGATTTAGACTCTTTTAGGTTTAAACATGAGATGATTATCTAAGATGTTTGGTTCATTATTTCCCTCCCCTGTCTAGACTAAAATGATCACTACTCTGTAGAATTAGTGTGCTGTGGGAGAAGCAAGGAACTTGAAAAAGGGTTCTTGGGAGTTTAATACAGCTATGATTTAGGCATTATAACTACTATACAATCAACTCCCAATATAAATATAGCCTTCCTCCAAACCAAGGTAAATCAATGCTTGATATTCTTAGGGGATACCCCAATTGCTGTTTATTTCTAAAACCTTGTTAGATAAGAGAATGGGACCAGGATGGGAGTAGAAAAGAATGGATTCATTCACTATATAACAGAGATGCAACTTATGGATATATAATACTGAAGCTATACTAGTAGAGGGGAGTCTTCCAAATGGTCTGTCTTGAGACCATCATGATATCCAAAAGTCACCTTGGTTTCAGTCTGTGTCATTTGTAAATATTATTCCCTTTTTCCCCTTAAAATAATGTTTGGATTTAAGACAGGGAGCTACAGGGGCACCTGGATGACTCAGTTGGTTAAGCAACCGCCTTCGGGTCAAGTCATGATCCCAAGTTCCTGGGACTGACCTGTGCATCAGGCTCCCTGCTCCATGGGGAGCCTGTTTCTTCCTCTCCCTCTGCTGCTCCCCCTGCTCATGCTCTCTGGCTCTCTCTCACAAATAAAGAAATATAATCTTAAAAAAAAAAAAAAGACAGCTATAATCTCAGCTGTTTAAGTCTGATCTCCCTTTACTATATTTGAAAACTAAACATGGGATATTGCTAGGAACTAGTTGACAGAAATCATGGGAAGCATTTGGTCTTTATTATTAATTCTCCCCTAAACGGCCTCTTAATTTTTGCTTCTTTTTCTCAATGAGTTCTGGGTTTTTTCAGACTAAAGAGTACTAATTCTTCATTGTTTGTCCTCCTATAGAAGCTGTTCTGATCTATTAGTTATCTTAACTGCTTATCTCTGGAAATTCCTGTGTCTATGATTAAAGATATGATAGGTTTCAATAGGATATGATAAACTTCACTTTATTTTGAACATCCTTTTGGATGATATTTGGAACTCTGGTTGTGCTTACTATCTGTATCAATCCAATTAGATGCCCTCTGGTATCAGTATAAATATGTATTATTTCTTCCCAACTAATTAGCCTAGGATTGTATGTGTATGACTTCAGGCATATGTGTATATGTGTGTGTGTGTGTATACACACATGTCTATGTATGGATATTCACAGAGAAAGAAAGAGAAAATACCCATGCCATGTAGCAATAGTGCTTAATAAAAATTTCCTATTGATAATTATCATTTTGTTAATGTTTTTAGTTGAAGCAACATAACTGGACTGATGACTTGAAGAAAGAGCATGGCTACTCTTTCCCAAATTTTAAATTATTCATCTTACGCTAGCAAGTTAAAAGGGAGATGAAGGCTTTGAGTTAAATACAGCCCAATCTAGCTCTCATGGTAAAGGAGAAAAGAAACAAAGATATATACAACTAGTACTTGGGGGGATTGGAAATGTCATGCAAGAAGTAACTGAGTACTATCTACAAAATCTGACTTTATAAACATACTCAAAATCTTAAATTAGTAACAAATTTGGGGATCAAATATTATAAGAAATCAAGGGGGAAAAGCAATATTAAGCAGTATTACTCTTAGATATGCAGAGTTATAAGAACTAGAAGACAAGAAAAAGACCTGAACATAGTCCACATTTTCAAAAATATCTCCACGATGATAGCGCACAGGTTGGTCCCACTGGCAATGTAAACTATGTTGCTGGTTGACCAGACGGCATATCTGATGATTTCCTGGAATAAGAAAGAAAATTACAATTTTGGAGAAACATCAGCAATGCCAACATGGTTTCTTTGGTCTGAGTCATTCAGTTCCAGATCCTGGCAAAGTACTTACACAGGGGGTACTATACACGGAAACACTCATTAGTGGTTAGCTAAATTAAATTGTTCTAAAGAAGCCTCAGTTTCTCTAATGATAAAAAACAAAGGGGTTCCACTAAATCACCAAAATATCTTCTAGTAATTACATTCTGTGACAGTAAGATCTATCAATTACATTGTTTTAAGAGACTTTTGCCATCTCTCTGGAGACAATCTGCTTTATATACTTCATAATTCTGTTTCAAAATTATTACAAGAGCTCTGGTTACATTGTAGTACAGAGCAAGCAGTAAATAACCCAAAGGACTAAACATACTCTTTATACTCAAAATAGCAAAGAAAACCTAGTTTTCTTGGTCACAGCTAAGGTTCAAAAGTTCAAAGATTTAAGAGACCTTCCATATCAATATTCTATTAATTTATTCTTTGGTGTCAGCTGTTAGATCTGCTCCCTTAGGGTTTTATCAGAAGTGAAACATTCTGGATATAAACAAGTTCACTGCTATCCTGTCAACCCAAGTGTCCTTAGACAGTGGTTCTAACTTCTGGGTCATGCATTCTGAGAGATTTTAATAAAAGCTATATGCCTTCTTCCCAGAAAAAAAATTGTGCATATACATATTACAGCATGTAATTTTGGGGGAGGATTTTGGAACCCCCTGAAAGTAATCCATTGACCTAGGTTAAGAGTTCCTGCTTGAGACAAATTCTAGCCTAAAATCTTCCTTCTAAAATATTTGTTTTTAAGGAAGCAATAAAAATAAGACAGCCTTATTGCCAGTGTTGGCTCGACAGTGGATGGTTTGTTTCAAGGATGTGTCTGGCTTGTGTATAAGGCCATGTTATTCACATTGTGTTTTCAG
>ML110194.1:46286-65987 GCA_003697995.1 Taxidea taxus jeffersonii | reverse complement strand
CCAGCAACAACAGACATCAAATAGGAGCTTGCTAGAAATTCAGAATCTCAGGTCATACCCCAGAAGAATCTGCATTTTAACAAGGTCTTCAAGAGATCGGCATGCTTACTAAATCAAACAACTGTTGTTAAGACTTCTAAGATCTAAAAGATTTAATTTTTACTTTAAAATGTGAATTTAAAAAAACTTGATGACTCGATTTTAAGACTGAGGGAAGTCATAAGCACAAACTTATACTGCTTTAGGGTTACACAAAAGTTATGAAAGTAGAACATACTAGAAGTAAACTTCCTAAACTCTATTTGGAATCAGTACTCACCTAACTGTGCCTCTTTTGCCATCTGTGTCTCATGGATGATATTTCTTAAGATTTGCTCCTCCTGAATCAGCTTATGTTTTTCTAGTATCTCCTGCTGTCTCAGGTAGTGGTCATGCTGTTTTTGATATTCTTTCAATTCATTCAGTGTTCGCTGGAGGGATCTTAACATTTTTTAACACCAGGAAAAAGTTATAGAGCTTTAAAACTGAATTTTTTAGAACTTTTTAAAAAAATTATTTATTTATTTATTTGACAGACAGAGATCACAAATAGGCAGAGAGAGGGGGAAGCAGGCTCCCTGCTGAGCAGAGAGCCAGACATGGGGCTCGATCCCAGGACCCTGAGATCATGACCTGAGCTGAAGGCAGAGGCTTAACCCACTGAGCCACCCAGGTGCCCCTAAAACTGAATTTTTAAACCCACTTACTGTATAGACTTTTTTCTGGTCCTCAGCAACAATTGCTAGTTTTTTCCTTTTAACATACTACCACTCTGCACCACAAGTTTAAAAATAATGGGGGCAAAATAAATCTATTGATTTATTAAAAATTAGAGGCAAAAAGATGGATGCAAAGTTCTTCCCTTACAAAGGGCTCTTTTTTTTTTTTTTTAAAGATTTTATTTATTTATTTGACAGACAGAGATCACAAGCAGGCAGAGAGGCAGGCAGAGAGAGAGGAGGAAGCAGGCTCCCTGCCGAACAGAGAGCCCCATGCGGGGCTCGATCCCAGGAGCCTGGGATCATGACCCGAGCCGAAGGCAGAGGCTTTAACCCACTGAGCCACCCAGGCGCCCCACAAAGGGCTCTCTTGACATTAAATGGTGTGTTGGACTCTTCAGGTACCCAAAGATATAGCAACACACTATAAATCTTGACATATTCAACAACTACTCTATTTCCCTCCACAAAGTCTCTGTTAGTTCTACTGACATTCAAAGCCACCTTTTCATCTTTTCTTTTGAGTCTACATAAAGACAAAGTTAAGAGAAAGGGCCAACAGTACTTTGCTCTTAAACTCTAGCTCCTTGGGTTTGTGGATTTTTGGAAAAAAACCACAGAAACCCAGCTTAGAAAGAAATATTCTGTACCACCTGGTATCAATAAATCAGCTGCCTGATTATATTCAGTCACAGAATCATTTTTACCTACTACATCGTAACACGTGGAGATTTACGAGCTGTACAGATTGTGTACAAGAGAACCAATTTGCTCAGCCAGGACAAGTTCTGATCAGGTGTAACAGAAGCCAGTATAAACAGTTAAGTGGTCATTCCTTTCTTTTCACCACATTATGCTTTAAAATGATTGGAAAATAAGCAAATGCAATAGTTTAATGAGTTCCAAATCTCCATTTAATTCTCTAATAATCCAAAGTTGCCTCAAAACATGGAGGCTAATTCTGTAAGAATAACTGATTTCAAGTTATGTGAAGTTTCCTAACTGGCCCTACTATTTATGGAGTCAAATACATTTTTATTAAGTATATTGCAAGGACCAAGTACAACAGCACTTCATCACTGCACAATTTACAGAAATTAGATTAAAATATGGGCCAAATAATGTTTCTCAATGTCACTTAACTAACGTAACATTAGCCTAATCCTAGCAGCTAACGGGCAGAAAGAGCAAATACAGCACGTGCAAGTTATTTTTCCGACAATGTATTCTGTGGAAACTAAAACATAACTGAATTTCTAATTATCTGGCAGTGCCCCTACTCCATCATAAAGGTAACTGATGGTCAAAGTAAAAAGACCTAAATGACTGCAAACATTCTCTAGTTCCTGGAACTCAGACTATTAAAGATTCCTCTTTACACAACCTCTGAGTTGTGCTAACCCACCCTGGATCTGAAGAAAAGGGATAGGACTAGCAGCAGTGAAGAGGTGTTTTTAATTCTAATGAACAAATTAACGTGGGCATTACCCTACACAGGTCTAGCTTACGGTTCTAGAGTGCTACGGCTTCAGTGACATTTTCTCTCCCAATTACCTATGTTGAGCTTCCAATTTCTGCTCGAGTTTTTGCTGACAAAGGACAGCATGCTTCCTCTTTATAGCTTGCTCAAACCCAGGTTTGGCCTGCAAAGCATGGTCATAACAGAGCACTGAGTGGTTATACTCCCCCAGCATCTGAAGAGACAAAAAAAAAAAAAACCACACATACACATATACACACACAGGAGGAAAACGTTAGCCACGGCATGGCTGGACCTGCCCAAACCCCCAAAGACTTACGAGATCACACTTACATCTCACTCTACAGTGAACATTATTTTTAATAATTTTGTTTTGTTTTATTTGTTTTTTCATTTGAGAGAGACAGAGAGACAGAGCACTAGTAGGGGGGAGGGGGAGGGGAGAGGCAGAGGGAGAGGGAGCAGCAGACTCCCCACTAAGGTGGGAGCCCAAGGTGAGGCTCGATCCCGGGTCCTGGAGATCATGCAGACGTTTAACCATCTGAGCCACCCAGGTGCCCCTGGTGAACACTATTTTTGATCAGTGACAGAAATCCACAACATAAGATATGCTTTAAGACTGCTTAACTAGAAAGTAGTGCTATCTTCAGAGGGGTACTCTGCAGGAATTTAAGACTCCTATCAATTTAATTATTTTTCTTTTTTGTCAAGAGGGTAGGATCATTAGGATACATTATTATGTTGAGGTATTTTCCCCCTAATTTCTTCATTTCCATTCCCTTTTCCCCGTTCAGACCAAAAGATCCCCGTTCAGACCAAAAGAGGAAGGGGAAAAGTAATTTTTTAGTTGAAAATAAATTTTTTTTTAAAAGAAAAGGAAATAGCAACTGGTTTGGCTCATGAAAATACAAAGTTGTATTTACTGCATATATATTTCCCAAAGTGTAATAGCTGGTGAAGAAGTCACTGTCATCCAGGGCTGCATGGACCACCACAGCAGCATCTGCAGAGAAGTGAGCTCTGTGCAGCACATTTGCCAAGTTGACCAGGGCAATGTCTTTATTGTGCCTACAAGAGAAGGAGAGGTGCAATTTGGTGTTAGGAGAGACGTGTGTGCTCCGTGACTCCGTGTAACTATTTGACAATAGAAAATTACATCTGAAGTTATTGAACTTAGAAAAATAACTTTGAGTTGTACTGATAGGGAAAATAATTGAAGAAAATCGTACTGTTCCATTTTTATATAACTGATGGTGCTTATTCAATCTGACAGCTATGAATTTTGCCACTTTTAAGGTTGGGCAGACATTTTATGGCTATAAAATGTATTTGGGGCTCATTATTTGCTTTGAGAAAAATATAATTTATGCTAATTCCTCCAGGTAAGATCCTTATAGTCAAGTTTCAAGTGAATCAGAGGGCCTCTACATTATATATTTTTTCCTTAATGGAAATCAGAAGGATATTGTGCTATTAACACCGTGAACTCTTTGACATCTGTCATTTTTTTGCAAGGGGACTAAATTCTTTGAACAGGTACAGAGGAGAGTATTAAGTACAACATAATGCTTCTTCATATTGTTTTCTTACGTGCTGCTTCTTTACCAGTCTTGATTTATGTGGAGAGTCAGGGAGTCCAGAAAGGGAGAAAACTTACCTGGAAGAGAAGTGAAGTGCTCGCATGGCACATTCCACTACTTGATACGGCTCATTCTTTATTCTCCAATAAAATGAAGCCATGTTATACAGTACCCATGAGGAAGAATTCTAGGGATTAAACAAATAAGAGAACAATCCAACACAACTCAACACACTTTCTTCGACTCAGAATGTTCAAAATGAGCACCTTCACTATTCTGTCTCTTCTGAAATTTAAGCTGGAGAACAAGACATTACACCAATGAATAAGCAGGGGACAAAGTACCAAGACACGACACCCATCAAAGGAGCCTCCTGATCACCAGTGGAGCAAGTATGTGCCTTCAGGTGTCATCTCCACAGAGAGACCACTCAAATTCAAGATCTTGCTCCAAGAGGGAAACTAAGCTGAAAAGCCCACCAAGTGGCCCAAACTTTTTGATTCCTTTCAGGACTTTAGAAGTTAGGACATAACCTATTTAGAAATGCCAGTTGTTCTAACATGAAATTCCTGAAGTTAACAAAGTTTCCTATTTATTTAAATATCTGAATGAAGGGACATACGTCAGGAAAAGGCAGGCTTATCGTTTTGTAAACGATGAATTTTTATTTGTTCTTCTTTCATCTGTGTTCACAATACAAACCTTCACTGCTAAAAATTACATCTTTAGTATAGAGTAGTAAGTATATTATTTAGTGAAGTTAAACAGAAATTGAGATAGGTTTGCTTCTTCTGTGGCTTGGATTCATAACATATACTAATTTCAACCACACAGAGGTCTAAACACTGAACTGGACCATGACAAAAACTCAATGTGAATAGTTTAAGCCCATGTAGAGAAATTTCAAATTTGGCATGGCAAAAAGAAGTCATATGAAGTTTAAAAAAAAGTTATAAAATTTAAGATAAACTGGGAAAAGTATATATGACACCCAGTTTATTATCTTTAATACATAAAGAGCTCTAAAAAGAAAGACAAGAATACAAGACAAAATATAAGAGAATATGGGTCAAAAACATGAACAAATTCAGAAGTTTAAAACAATGGCCAATTAGCAGGAAAATGATGTAAAACTTAACGAAGAATATAAAGAAAAAAGATATAAATTTTCCTTTTATAAATCTGTAAAGATTAAAAAGAATGTCAACACTCATTGTGGGCTATACTGTATATTAATTTCAGATATTAACTGTAAAAATGTTAGGTGAATACAACATTTCTAGGGGACAGTTTGCAACATTATGTAAAAAGCCTTAAAATATGATTACACTTTGATGCCCATAATTCCACTATTAAAATTTTAGGGGCACCTGGGTGGCTCAGTGAGTTAAGAGCCCAACTCTTGATTCAGCTCAGGTCGTGATCTCAGGGAAATGAGATAAAGCCCTGCATCAGGCTCAGAGAACCTGCCTACCACCCCTGTGTTCTTGCTCTCTTAAAAAAAAAAAAAATATATATATATATATATATATATATAAGGTAACTGTTTAAACTATAAAGATGTGTAAAAATAAAAATACAAAAGATTACATTGTAAGACAGTAATGATCTGAGTGTTTACTTTCTCTTTTATAGATTTTTTATGTAGTCTGAATTTTTTCCATAAGGACAGATTGTTTTCTTCAAAAATAGTTATTTTTAATACTAAAACTAAGTATAATTCTGCATTAATCAGCTTTAAGTATTCTTTCTTTGAGGAATGTGCAGAATTTGCAAGTAATGCAAATAAGGGTATAATACTTGTGTATGTTGTTAAGGGATATGTGCCACATTCTTTCAGATCTGACTTATGACTTAGGTTTCAGTCTGTTTTGACAGCCCTTTGAGAAAGTTTTTTTCAAATTAACAAATGCTTTGATTTTTATCTCTTATGTTCAGACTTTACTTTGTTAATTGGGACCAAAAAATCGATTACAAATTCTACAGGAATAAGTGAAAACACCATGATAAGTAGACTAGGACAGTCTCTCTCTCTATATATATATTATATGCATATAATATATATATATGAAGTATATATTGGAAGTAAGAGAAATCACAATATATTGGGAGTAAGAGAAAAACACATCTTTAAAGGAGAGAATTTTCTGTAAGATTTCTCATAAAGTTTCACTGTCAATACTTTCTCCTTCTCTTGGACACCTTTTCCCTTGGCTTTTAGGAGATCGCATTCTTCTGGATACCCTTTTGGATCTCTTTGTTGGCCTCTCCCCTTTTGCTTGACAGCTAACTGTGGGAGGACCAGGGATTCAGAGTGGCCTCTTCTCAAACTTCCTTCTCCTCTAGATGACCTCATCTAGTCCCATGGCTACAAACACTCCCTACTTAATTATCCTTTATCTATCTATCCAGCTCTGACCCCTCCTGGAGCTCAAGTCTCTTTTAGGTATTATTATTTTTTAAGATTTTATTTATTTGACAGAGAGAGATCACGAGTAGGCAGAGAGGCAGGTGGGGGTGGGGGGGAAAGCAGGCTTCCTGCGGAGCAGAGAGCCCGAGGTGGGGCTCGATCCCAGGACCCTGGGATCATGACTTGAGCCGAAGGCAGAGGCTTTAACCCACTGAGTCACCTAGGCACCCCAGGTATTTCAAAATTTAATGTGACCAAAGCAGACTGTATCTTCTGTTCCTCTATCTCAACGCTGCTCTTCCTTCAAGTTGTTCATGCCAAGACTTCAGGAATTATCCTCAATTCCTCTTTTCCCTTCATTCCCCACATCTAACTCATTAGCTTCTAAACTTCTAAACATTTCCTGAAATAGTTTAAGTCCCTCCATTTCCAATACTAACCATTCTAGTCCAAGCTATGCCATCTCTCTCCTGAATTACTGCCCACAGCCTTAGAACCAGTCTCTCTGTTTTCAGTTTGGGTTCCTTCAGTCATTTCTCCAACTAAGTTTAAGAGCATATTTTTAAAAATATTAATTGAATTATGTCATTTCTCCGCTCTAGCCTCCCAGCACTCAGGTCTCAGCGCACAGAGTCCTTACTCTAACTTTCAGAGGCCTACTTAGTTTGGCCCTGGTCAACATCTTGGGCTGCATTACCTACTATCCTCTCCTTTCCTCACTAGGCTCCAACCTTATGGACCTTCACCTGTTAAAGACTAAATCTTTGTGTCTCTCTCTGCCCCCGTACCCTGCCAATTTATATGTGGAAGCCCTAACCCCCAGTGTGACTATACGTGAAGACAGGGCCTAGGAAGTGGTGCTACAGGTTAAATGAGATGCTAAGAGGAGGGCCATAACCCAGTAAGGCCAGTTCCTTCATAAGAAGAGGAAAACATACCAGATCTCTGCCCCCACACATACACAGAAGGGGACATGTGAGGACACAGTGAGAAGGTGGTCATCACAAGGCAGGAAGAAAGTCCTCAGCAGGAATGAATCAGACAGCACCTTATCCTGGACTTCCCAATGTTCACAACTATGAGAAAGAAGTTTCTGTTGTTTAAGCCACCCAGTCTGTGGTATTTTATGATGGCAGCCTGAGCAGACTACTACACTACTGAGCTCATTAAGGCTTCAGAGCCTTTGCCTTGGCTTAGAATGCTCTTCCTTGACGGCTGACTTTTGGTTCCTTCTTGTCATTCAGGTATTAGCTTAAATTTCACCTTTCTAGAGAGGATGACCCTAACTGTTCAATCTAAAGTAGCTACACAATTACCCTCTACCTTAATTTTCTATAGAGAACTTACCACTATGATCTACTTTCAACTAACCATCCTCTGAAAGTATTTTAAATCCTAGGCCAGTTTTCCTAGGTAGTTTTTATTACTCATCAAGTTCTGGGGATGCAATGTTTTACATTACCTTCAGAAAAACAAGATGAAGATGGTAACTTGGCTATAAAATCATCAAAAAATATATATGACATACTTGAATAAACATATAAACATAATATACTTGAATAAACTCTATATAATGTTGCCCGTTCACATTTTACCTAGTACCATTATAATACTGCTTAAAAACTAGCCTCCACTTCGGGGCACCCGGGTGGCTCAGTTGATTAAGCATTCCGCTCTTGGTTTTGGCTCCAGTTGTGATCTCGGGATCATGGGATTGAGCCCTGTGTCAGGTTCCACACTGGGTGTGGAGCCTGCTTGAGATTCTCTTTCTCTCCCTCTTCCTCTGCCCTCTGCCCCAGCTCTTGTGTTCTTGCTCTCTCTCTCTTTTTAAAAAATATTTATTTATTGGGGCTCAGGGTTGAGAGAGAGAGAGAGTGAGCACACAAGTAGGCAGAGTGGCAGGCAGAGGCAGAGAGAGAAGAAGGCTCACCACAGAGCAAGGAGCCCGATGCAGGACTTTATCCCTGAGCCGAAGGCAGCGGCTTAACCGACTGAGCCAGTCAGGCATCCCTCGCTTACTCTTTTGAATATATATACATATACACGTACATACATATATATTGAATATATACATACATACGTACATGCATATATATTGAATATACATATATTCAATATATACATACATATATATATTTTTTTTTAAAGGAAAGAAAGAAAGGGAGAGAGGGAGGGAAGAAACTAGCCTACATTTTATGATACAACTCGGGCACAGAGATGAATAAATAAAAAAAAACCCTACATTCTAAATTCCCACATGTCATGCTGAATGACACATTTAACTTCTTGGGT
This sequence comes from Taxidea taxus jeffersonii, assembly GCA_003697995.1. NCBI lineage: Eukaryota > Metazoa > Chordata > Mammalia > Carnivora > Mustelidae > Taxidea > Taxidea taxus. Next base: position 57,467 of record ML110194.1, on the reverse strand, counting down.
CCTGTGACATAATTTAATTCCCTATTTCATGTTTTTAAAAGTAGACAGTATCTTAAAAGAAAATTATCAGAAGACTTTATTGTTGGTAGTGATTGTTTTCTTGTCCAGCGGACAGTGATGATCTATGTATTGGGTAAATATTTCAAAGACACTAATGTTAAATTTCTTTCACATTCAAAATATATAATCTAGCCTATAAGCCCTGTTGCTTATGTTGGCTTATAATTCGCTTTTTCATGAATTAGTTTAAATAAAACATTTGGTATCCCTTCCTGGTAGAGGGGATTAGACTATCAATGTTTCTCCCTAGCTTTGAACCATACAGTTTCTATTAATGTAATCATATTTAAAATCACTCTCTAGAAAAAAATAATCTAGGCAGGTTATTTTCTGAGAAAAAAAGACTGCACACAGAGTCTCTGGCCCTTTCAATCACTGATGACTTACCTTCTGCAGCCCTTCATGAATGAGGTGACCTATGTCATCTATACTTCTTCCTAGTCGTTTAGATAAATATGTGAAGATTGGATCTTCTTTAGGTAATAGAGGTGCAGAAAGATTAATTCTCTCTTGTACACCCTGAAGAGAAGAAAAAAAATGAAAAAAACAAAACAGAACAAAACAAAAACCACACACCCAGCAAAAGGAGATCATAAGATTAAAGCTCACAAGTTACTCAGTATCTTAAATAGCACTTATTTTAAAGGCGTTTTAAGAAATAGGAGATGTTCATAAAATCATAAAGGTGTTTGGAAGGGGAGAAAAAAGAAAAAATATTTACAAGTAGGAGACTAAATTACAGAAAAAAATGTAAAAAAAAAACCAGTCCCAAATCTCTCTACTTACTCGCAGATGTTGAAAAGCATGTATACTATATGGAAGTTCTAGAATTTTGGTACAATCAGGTTGCTCAGGGTCTGGAGGGACAGGAGATTCTGTGTCTATATAATCTTCAGGGCTAAAATCAAGAAGCCAGAAGCAATCAATGAATGAAAGGTGAAAAAATGTCTAATTTTTCCCTGACTGAACTATACTCTCCTAGCATCTCATCTTTACAACCAGTATTAGTCAACATTCAACCTTTCTCACATGGCAACTGTTGGGAGAAAGTATTTTAGGAGTTTAACTTAAAGGAGATAAATCAAAAAAGAGAGAAAACAGCAGGTGGACCAAAGAATGTCACGATTATGAACTTTTTTAAAAGCTTTTCAATATTCTTCCCAGAAATGTTAAACCTGGGACACCTGGGTGGCTCAGTGGGTTAAAGCCTCTGCCTTCAGCTCAGGTCATGATCTCAGGGTCCTGGGATCGAGCCCCACATCGGGCTCTCTGCTCAGCAGGGAGCCTGCTTCTCCCTCTCTCTCTGCCTGCCTCTCTGCCTACTTGTGATCTCTGTCTGTCAAATAAATAAATAAAATCTTTGAAAAAAAAAAAGTTTTAGAAGAAATGTTAAACCAATTTACATTCTGTTGACAACCTCTCCACATTTTTACCAGTTACTGATTTTTAAATATTTTTTCCAATTTGAGAGGTGAAAACTATCTAAATGGTTTATTTTGTACTTACTTGATCATTACTGAGAGACAGGTTTTCCACATGTTTGTTGGCCATTTGTATTTCTTTTCCTATAAATTGTTCAATCTTCTGTGGTATTAAGTATTTTTAGTTGATATTTAAAATACATCTATATGTATTTTAAACTTTTAAATTTCAATAAACTCACCTGTGACTGAAGCTTATCCACACTGATAAATAATTTCTTACTGCTTTGAGAAAGGTCTATTCAGGAAAACATTAATTTTATTTCTGGAAAGAGAATTTCTTTACCTGATGTCTTTGCTTTCCAAAGTTATGTATGTGCCATCATACAGATCCAGGTCCCCTAAGGGCACCTTGGCTTTGATGCAGTCTGGATCCTCTTTATTATGTCTCTGTTCCAGTCCAGTATCTCTGTCCTCATTCTCTTCTATATGAATTTTTTGAGCAACTAATTGCTTCTGTTGAGAAGACAATGAGAACACAATGGATTTTTCTAATATTTCAGTCTAGACAACACATAAGAGAAAGGAGAATTTAATGTGCTGAAGTCAGAAAATCCTCTATGAAGGAAGATAAGGATTCTGAACACAGAAGTCCCCCCTTACCTGTAGGGGTATATTCTAAGACTACCAGTGGAGACCCAAAACCACAGATAGTACCAAACCCTATATATACTGTATTTCTTCCTATATACATATATATAATTCTATAATGAAGTTTAATTTATAAATTAAGCACTGTAAGAGATTAACAACAATAAGTAATAATAAAATAGAACAATTACAATGTTATACTGTAATAAAAGTCAGGTGATGTGGTCTTTCTCTCAAAACATTTTACTGTACTGTACTCATCCTTCTTGGGATAATATGAGATAATAAAATGCCTACACGTAAGATGAAATAAGGTGAATGACGCAGGCATTGTGACACAGTGTTAGACTATTATTGACCTTCTGAGGATAGGTCAGAAGGAGGATCATCTGCTTCTGGACCACGGCTGACCCATGGGTAACTGAAACCACAGAACACAAAACTGTGGATAAGGGGGAATTTATTCGCTGATAAAAATAAGCTTCTCTGAACAGGTGTCTGTATATAGAAAGTAATATTACATGACATGTATAATAATGGCAGCTGAATACCTTCATAATAGGATCTCTGACTACCTATAAAGCTGCATCTATCAATTTAACTTCCCTGGAACAAAATGGCTCAGAAATTAAAACTACCTTGAATTGTCCATACATCGTATTTCAGTCCTTCAAGACATCCAGCGTGTTGATAATGTGGACTGTAATAATTTCCCCTAATGCCCTGTACTCCAGGTGAATTCCTGCTACTCACAATTTTTTTTCAAACATACAGAATTATTACATAAAAACCTATGTTTCCACCACCCACATCTACCATATGATAACATTTCCCATACTCATTTCAGATTTTTTAAAAAGGAAAAATAAGGTAGTTGAAACCATTCTTTACTGCCTTCAAAATCCCTCTCTCCCTTCCCAAAGTTACCACTATGCTGAATTTGATGTATCATTTCTGTGTATCTTTATGAAATATTACTATAATATACTTATTCTCTTAAAATATTAGGCATATATATCCATATGTATGTCCCAAATCAACATCTAGCATTGCTTTAAAAACCTTTATGTTAACAGGATCATCCCATATCATTCTACAACTTATTTTTTAACTTTATGTTTTTAGGATTTATCTACAATGATCAGTATAGCTCTAAATTTTTCATTTTAACAAATATATAAAAATGTTTTTATCCATTTTTCTGTAAACCTTTAGGTTGCTTCTTTTTTTATCTTTTTGCTACTAAAAATGCTGTGATATTCTTATAAAAGCCTCCTTGTGCACATGTGTAAAAGGCCCAGAAGGGGTAAAAATATGGGATGCAGAGGTCATATGGGATCAATATTTTCTGACTTAGATACTGTCTATCTGCCTTTCAAAGTCGGTATAACAGTTGGTATAACAAAGTTGGTATATCTACCAACAGATAATGATAATACTGATATCCCTACAAACTTACCAACATCACATTTTTAATTTATGTCAATTTGATGGGCATTATGATTATTAGGGTAGACTGTATTATTCTTTTTTTATTTCATTTTTTAATTTTTTAAAAAAGATTTTTATTTATTTATTTGACAGAGAGAGATTACAAGTAGGCAGAGAAGCAGGCAGAGTGAGAGGGGGGAAGCAGGCTCCCTGCTGAGCAGAGAGCCCGATGTGGGGCTCGATCCCAGGACCTTGGGATCATGACCTGAGCTGAAGGCAGAGGCTTTAGTCCACTGAGCCACCCAGGCGCCCCTAGATTGTGTTATTCTTAATGAATCTGCTGAAACTCCTTACAAAGAAGCCTACACATCACTGTTCTGCTGAACTCAGATGTGGCCAGTATGACTCACCTTGACACATGTAACATGAGATGTGCCATGGAATCCTCTGAAGAGAAACATGTTTAGAACCAGTGTATGCTTTACTATTTTCTTTCTTTCTTTGTTTCTTTCTTTCCTTCCTTCCTCCTTTCTTTTTAAGGTTATTTATTTATTTGACAGAGAGAGAGAGAGATCACAAGTAGGCAGAGAGGCAGGCAGAAAGAGAGAGGGAAGCAGGCTCCCTGCCGAGCAGAGAGCCGATTCGGGGCTCGATCCCAGGACCCTGAGATCATGACCTGAGCCAAAGGCAGAGGCTTAACCCACTGAGCCACCCAGGCGCCCCTATTATGTTCTTTCTTTTCCTTCTAGTACTGAGAATGGCAATATGCCAGACAGCGGCTGTGCTGTCAGCCTGGATTCTGGCATTTGGACCAGAGTGACATTTAATATGACCTCATTGTTTTAAGCCATGAAGATTATTGGGATGTTATTAAGTGATCTGTTTCTACTTACTTATTCCCTCCAGACTCTTTTCCTGTAGGTAGGCTGTACTATATTTTGCCCTATGACTTCAGGCTTGTCCATGTGACTTGATCTGGACGATGGAATGTGAGTAGAAATGATGTTATTTTTTTTTTATATGAACACATTTTATTATTATTTTGCTATATAACACATTAGTGAATATACTCAATGCATTTTCTCAAATGGCAAATGAGACACAAGATAACATCTTTTCGATTCCTGAAAACCTCAGTATCATCTGTCTTTTGGAGGATCCAGTTTCCTACGATGTCTATGATACTGTCCACGAGGATACCAACGGTGCTTAGTAGTAAAGAAGATTTTGCTAAGTTGTTCTATCATGGGTCCTTGCTCAAAGTGCTCATTTTTTCCTTCTAATCTGGTTTTCAGCACTTGGTCATGTGTTTCTTCAATTATGCAGAGGATCTGGCCGAGGGATAGGTTGTGTATGTTCATATGGAATGTCCACAGAAGGGTGGTAGCACACTATCGTCCTGCCATCAGATGTCAAAGCAAGCTCTACTTTGCAATTATAGTCATCTGGTAGAGAAGAATATGTAGATTTATGACAAACACGATATAAAGCTCCGTTTTGAATTGGAAATAAATGTTTCCAGATAGTTCTGTTTGATATCACCCATTGTACTGCTGGTAACGCCATGGTGAATCAAGATGCTTATCGGGTGGTATGAAAGAAGATGATTTGAAGAGAAACATTTTAAAATCTTCTTCAAGGTATATCTATTTTCATTCCTGACAGCCGCTCACCACGAGCCCGCCATTTTACCTCACTCCGGGTTCTACAATGATGTCATTTCTAAGTAGAAACTTTAAATAGGCTCATATGTTTGGTTACTCTTCCTTGAACCTCCACCTTCCTCCATGAAATGGCACTGAGATTTTTGGGACTGTTAATTGCCAATACAAACGTTGTCATATACTGCAAAATGGAGCTTATCTTAAATAATGCAATCATTAATATGATTGAACAGATTTTCATATGTTGGTATTTTATAACTTGACTTTCCAAGTCTGCCTATTTTTCTCCAGTTTTTTAAAACTGATTTGAAGAAATTTAGAAGAGTGATTCTATAAACTCAGTCTTTATCAGTCATATGTACTGAAAATATCTTCTCCCAGTTTATAGCTTATGTTTTAATTTTGTTCATAGTGTCACTTGCTAAAGACAAGCTTTTAGTCTTAAGATGGTCAAAACTATCAGTTGTTTTCTTTATTTATTTATTTATTTATTTATTTGTTAGAGAGAGAGCACAGGCAGACAGAGTGGCAGGCAGAGGCAAAGGGAGAAGCAGGTTCCCTGCCGAGCAAGGAGCCCGATGTGGGACTCGATCCCAGGACGCTGGGATCATGACCTGAGCCGAAGGCAGCCGCTTAACCAACTGAGCCACCCAGGCATCCCTATCAGTTGTTTTCTTAATTGTGATTTCTGTGTCATTTAAGGAATCCTTCCTATCCTAATGTCATAAATAAAATATTTACTGATGAAAAACCCAACAAAGTAAAAAGGCAAGGGCAAGCACTAGAATAACAGAAATGTAATCTATAGTTTCAATCCCTGTAATTTAATTGTTAAACATGTTGGGTCATTTGTTCTGCAGAGTCTGCCACTCTACAGGATTTTGCTGACTGCATCTTCTTGGTTCATTTAACACTCCCTTTCTTTGTCCTCTGTATTTCCTGAATATTGATAGCAGGATCCAGGGGTTCTTAACTCTTTTGTGTCATAGACTTCTTTGGCAGTTTGATGAAACCTGTAGATTCCTTTCTCAGAGTCATCTTTTAAATACATAAAATATATAAAATATATAGAATGAGAAAGGAAATCAATTATACTGAAAATGACACTGGAAAATAAGGTAGTGGATTAGATTCACATTTCTTTTGGCAAAACTACTTGTTAGGTAGTACTACTCTTAAAATAGTACGTATGCGCATAAATTTTCCAACAGGATTTTAATTTTTTATTATTTATTTATTAAAAGATTTTATTTATTTCAGAGAGAGAGAGAGTGAGAGAGAGCATGAGAGGGGAGAAAGTCAGAGGGAGAAGCAGACTCCCCGTGGAGCTGGGAGCCTGATGCAGAACTCGATCCTGGGACTCCGGGATCATGACCTGAGCTGAAGGCAGTTGCTTAACCAACTGAGCCACCCAGGCGCCCCAGGATTTTAATTTATTCAGTTAGTTTTACCTTCTCTTAAACATGACAGAAGAGTCTAACAGGCTTTAACTAATCACTGAACAGGCTTCAACCCAACTATGTATTATTTTTACCTAGCTTTACCTTTCAAAGGGCAAAAAATAAATAATTAAATGAGTTTAGCAACTTCTTCATCAGTATTTGTACTCATCATTATACATCCTATACACATCTACTAGGTTTATCTTTCTTCTTGTGGAAGTACATCTTTGACTTTTTTAAAAAGTGAGTCTGCGGTAAGTAAACTCTTTGTCAGAAAACATCTTTGCTTTGCCCTCACTCTTGAATGATGGCTTAAGAGAACATAAAATTCTAGTTTGAATGATTTTCCCTTAACACTGAAGGCTATTCCTCCACTGTCTTCTGGCACTTTAAGAAGTCCATCTCACTGTCACTACTTTGTATATAAATGGTATTATTTAGTTTCATGGCTTTAAGTATGTATTTCAATGACTAACAAATTTATATCTCTAGCCTGTAACTTTACCCCACAGTTCCCACTACTTTAATCAAAAATGGATGGAGTCAACATTTTTCATTTTCACTGACATGGTGAATGCCATTTTCCCCGACATGGTGAATGCCATTTTCCCCTTTCATATATTCTCATTTACTGCCTCTTAACATATAATAACAATAATAACATATAATAACAATATGTAACATATATAACAGTAATATATAATAACAATAAACATATAAAATGTGTATATGCATCTGAAAATAAAAACTACTTTCTGGGGTGCCTGGGTGGCTCAGTGGGTTAAGCCTCTGCCTTCAGCTCAGGTCATGATCTCCGGGTCCTGGGATCGAGCCCCGCACTGGGCTCTATGCTCAGCGGGGAGCCTGCTCCCCCCAACCCCCAACCCCGCCTACTTGTGATCTCTCTTTCTCTCTGTCAAATAAATAAATAAAATCTTAAAAAAAAAAAAAAACAACTACTTCCTGCACCACTGCATTTTTGGAACACTGTTTTTAAATAAAAACAGATAAAGCTTCCAAGCACGAGGCTGTATAAATATACCTATTGTCTTATTCCTACTTTTTCAAAAAACAAATATTGTTTGATATTAAGGAAAATCAGTTTATGGAAATCAATGATAGAAACAAAAAGGTCAGACATTATTAGTACTAATAGATTTCAAAGTTTTCAAAGTGCAAGGTGACTAATGCTTTCACCTCATCATAAAAACACACAATAACAAGACTCTACTTGGGAATTAATAAAAAATACATTTTTATAAGTAATGAAACCATTCTTTCTTTTTGTATTTTACTCAAACTCTCCTTCCAAGTGTATGCACAGAGATCATTCCTTTTCATCCTTGATGGAAAACCTTACACATGGAATCTCTGGTCAGTGATATAGTTAGTCAAGAATCAGGCAAAACTCGGGTTAGTCTGTTTCTCTTACTATCACTCATATGTCATTATAATTAGATGTTACTTTAAAAAATGTGATTAAAAGTATATATGAAACTGAGAAGAATTGGGCTTAAGAAATAATACACTTTCATTTTCCTTTGAATACAGTAGCTCCTGTGAAATGCAACAAGTTTCAACTGCATATCACATTTCCACTGCCTCACCTCCAATTCTTTGAGGTAGTTAACTGTTGTTTCTTGTCTCATTAATATGACTAAGTCATGGGGATGCTTCAAGTTCATTGGTGAATCCACCTGTAAGCAAGCAAGCAATAAAAAAAGCTCAGACTTCATCAACATTTGTTTGAATTCATAAAGTTTCCCTTAATATGCTTTAAATTACTGTTCAACCACCATTACAACCAGAATTAGGTGCTCAGTAAAACTCAAGGTGTATTTCAAAAGTGATCGCACATAAATTTCAGCAAAGAAAATTACATGTTCAATAGCTGCCCCCTGAATTCCAACATTAAAGAGTAAGCTTTTGAAGTGAATATTCTAACTTGGGTCAGTCATATAAGAAATATTCATGAGGAGAAGTATTTGGCAACAAATAAAAAAGTAAATTCCTTAAAAAGATAATTCACACCTGTAATAATAAAAAAGGAATTGTCTTGTCTTGATAGAACATTTCGTATCTGAACAGGTTTGGAGTGATAAAAGGAAAATTCTAAAAGCACCTATTTTTGAAGGCTATTTATAGAAGCCATAAATCAAAGTCAATATAAAATAATCTTGAGATTTATTATTTACAACTTGTTTTCTCTGGATCATAAATGGGTGACTATGTTGTTGAAGATGTAGGAAAAATGAACCCTCATATGCTAGTAGCAGGCTTATAAATTTGTTCTTGTTGTCTGGAGGGTCATTTGACAACATGTATCAAAATGTTAAAAGGGCATCCCTTCTGATCTGGCAATATTAACTCTAGGAAACTATCCTTAAACAGGCAAAAATAAACACGAGGATGCTTACTAACACACTTTAAACTGCAAAAAAAATTAGACACAACCTAAGTCCATCAATAAGGAAGGAGGGAGGGGTGCTTGGGTGGCTCAGTTGGTTAAGTGTCTGACTCTTACTCTCAGCTCAGAGTCACGATCTCAGGGTCATGAGATCAAGATCTGCATTGGGCTCTATACTGGGCATGGAACCTACTTAAGAACAAAAAAATAAGGGAATAGGGAAATCCACTGTCTAAAATGGGATATAGAAGACTAGACCTACTGTCATGGAAGGATATTCACAGTGCATAATTTAATTAAAAGAATAATAAGTATACTATGATATTTTTAAGAAATTACATATATATACTTATAGATGTATACATGTCTCTATATGCACAAAACTAAATAACTTTACAGTGGTTCCTTTGGGGAAGTGGGATCAAGAAGAGAGGCACACTCATGTCTATATACTTGTGTTATTTTTAAACTGTATATAATGAAGACATAATACATCTATAATAAAAAAACACACATGTGCACACACACACACATGATGTTTGAACACCAGAAAAATCTGACAGTTTCCTTGGTACCTAAGGGATGAGCTAAAGTTCCTGCTAACCCATGATGCTAGATTGGAGCTGTCAAAGTATGTATCAGTCCTTCAGGAAGTTCTACTTTGAGGAAAAAAGTATCTTTTTGTAACCTCTAAGAAACTGGTATCAGCTCAACTAATCGAATGTAGAGGTAGCTTTAAAAAAAAAGATTTTATTTATTTATTTGAGAGCAAGAGCATGTGTGGGTGAGCAAGCTGGGGGAGGGGCAGAGGGAGAGAGAGAATCTCCAGCAGACTCTGTGCTGATCACAGAGACTGACCCAGGGCTCAATCTCATAAGCCTGAGATCATGATCTGGCTAAACCGACTGAGCCACCCAGGCCACCCTAGAGCTAGCTTTTTAAGTGCAGAAGATAGGCTTTCATAGATGTTGGTGATACAAGAGTCTATTAAAAAAAAGATTTTAAGAAGCGGGAATAATAACAACATGAAATAAAGTTGGACGACTGCTTTAATAATATGCATTACATTGGAAAATGGTAGGTGACTACAGATAAAATTCATCTGCCTTTGGTCATCCTACCATCTCAGAGACACCAAAGGAAAAAGAGATGCTAGTCCAGAGTAACTTCCATACTTCCACTGTAATGATCTGAACTACATAATTATTATTGTATCATTGTGATAATTATCATAGCCCATGGTCTTACTTTTAAGATGAGATCCCTTCATTGCTCCCCCTGGCCTTTCCACTATATTGGAATCTATACCAAAATTGGACTCTGAATTTAAAAGGCACTAAAAATACAATAGCAAGGCCCATAATACTCGACAACCAGAGCTGTAAATCTCCTCTACCAAACAATCAAAGCTAGCAAAAGCCTACAAGCAAAAAGCTAAGTTTATCTCAATATGGAACAGAAAATTTTGCTTGTCTTTCCATAGTATTTGAACATATGCCCAACAGTCAAAGGCAAGTAGGGAGGGAAAGCTATTATAATGAATAGAATATGGACTGATTTAACTCCAAAGCCCATTGATCTTTTTTTACAATATAATAAATTACAGCACACCATAATTTTTTTTCATAATTTTTATAGAAGAAAATGTAAAAGCTACAGCCAGTGGCCAGAGTGCAAAAGAACTTTTCATAAGGAGGCCAGAGAAAGTCTGCTTACTTTGCTACTCTGACAGAACTTCAAGAGGTAGCTATTTAGTACATGACTCTATAAGGATTTTTAAACAGGTTTTTATAAAAAAATAAAATAGGAGGTAGGGAAGGAATGTTGGAGTATGACATTCCAATTCCAAAATACCTAAGCAATCTGTTCACCTGATATTTGGAGAACTGCAAGAGGAATGAAACAATGCGATAAATGAAGTTTTACACTGAAGAAATACTGAAAGCACATTCTTAGTTTTATATTAAAAGGATACTAGCTAGCGTATTATGCTTAGCGAAATAAGTCAACTGGAGAAAGACAACTACCACATGATCTCCCTGATATGAGGAAGTGGAGATGCAACGGGGGTGGGAGTTAAGGTGGTAGGAAAAGTAAAAATGAAA
>ML110194.1:0-45886 GCA_003697995.1 Taxidea taxus jeffersonii | reverse complement strand
AAAAAAAAAAAAAAAGGATACTAGCTAATCAGGGCTCTACCATATTTGAACAGCATGGGATTGGCCAACATTCAATTGTGAGGAAGTACTTTTCATTTCCTTGAAGCTTTATGTTCAACAAATATACAAGAGCTAGAGGAGGTATAAAGATACATTAGCGGAAGGAACAAAGTGAGCTCACTGACAGCTGTGCTTCTCTTTTTGACATGGCAGCAAATGGCATGGATCTTTGCCAGATAAGGGTTGGTTGCAGATTAATAGCCTGACATATATATATTTATTGAGGTAACCTCAAGTTCTTAAAATTTAAGATTTTATAATTATCTTTGGCAAATGCCAATCGGCTTCAATTTCTCTCCTTTTGAATACCTCCCCTCAAGTTACAAAAGAGAGTATGCCTGTAAAGACTACTGCGCTTGGGTGGCTCAGTGGGTTAAAGCCTCTGCCTTCAGCTCGGGTCATGATCCCAGGGTCCTGGGATTGAGCCTGCATCGGGCTCTCTGTTCAGCTGGGAGTGTGCTTCCTCCTCTCTCCTTCTGCCTGCCTCTCCGCCTACTTGTATTCTTTGTCTGTCGAATAAATAAATAAAATCTTAAAAGAAAAAAAAAAAAGACTACAACATTCATTCAATCAATAAAGGTGTATTAAGCCTCTACAAACCAGGCCCACTATGTCAATATTTGAAGCCTATGCACTCCAATTTAAATACAATGTGAATGCCTTCAAAATCTTTAGCATCTAGAAGAGGCTGCTATCAGCCCAGGAGCAAAAAGTGACAGGAATTAGAGACGTAGGTTAAAAAGGACATGATGCATACATAAGACTTCAAAGTACCTTATGGCTTTTCACAAGGGACAAGCACCCCTACAAACTTCCGTTACTTCACAGCATAATAAATGATGCTTGTAATGACCTGAATCATAAAGTAAAAGGAATTATTTTCAATTTGTTCTACTTAAGATGGTGAAAAAGTAAGAAATATATTTTAGAGCAAAGTTTATACTACAGGGAAAAATTGACCAAATATTTGGAAATTAACTTGTATTATATAGAATGACTCCTTCTCTAAGAGTTCTCTTATGAACTTGTATTATATAGACTTGTATTATATAGAATGATTCCTTCTCTAAGAGTTCTCAATTCAATTTCATTTTCCTTTGAATACATTATATAAGTACATGTGTCCAATTATATATAACAGCAGTAAATATTTTACTCATGCCAAGTTCATTTTCACATATTTCAAAATTTGCTGCTATCTCTATCGTTAATACTTACATTTCTCATCTGGAGCCCTACCTCTGTAAATTCAGTAAATTCACATGGTAACAGGGAAATGTCACTGTATAAGGATAATTACTTCACTGCCAAATCAAATAAAGGGTGAACAATTTAAACTTAACCAACTGAGCCACCCAGGCGTCCCAACAATTTAAACTTAAAATAACCAGTCTATGGATTTAAACATTTTTGAGTTCTATAAGAGCATGAGTGAGTCCATCACTTTCCACTGGTCCTTTATGACAGGAAATTGACCACTTCCATTATAATATTAACTCCAGCTCTCATATGCAACTTATTCTTCTCATATGCTAAATATTCTTACCTCTTGCTTTTTGATGGTATTCAAATGAGTACATGAGGGTAGCATTACTTCAGTAATCTTGTATTACATAAGTCTTGTATTATGCCATACTCATCTTTTTTAAATTCCCCTTAATTAGAAACTAGGGATGAAATATTTTAAATCTTTTATTCAGAATTTTAGATTATTTATTGAGATAGTATGATGGAAAACATAAAATCTTCATTGCTTTGAAGATTCTACCTCTACCTTAAATGATCCCACTTAGTGGGTATTTATAGTGTTTGCTATCTAGTATCTGCAATTCCCTTCTTGTGGCAAAAACACCTGCCTTGCTTGGCTGGAAGCATTTTTCCCCACATGGGAAGAAGCCCAAATCAGTGGATTTCTTTCCTTTGGTCATGGTGATGATCTCCGAATAGTCAGCTGGTACTAAAGAGACTGTAATCTAGAACTTTTGTTTGAGTTATGGGGACTAGTCATCTTGTATTCACAGGGGCCTAAGAATGGGGTTAGAGAAACAGAGAAATGAGACAGAGAACAAACCTATCATGGTTATACTGTTTCAGTCCTGGATCAAACTGTAGCACTTAGAATTTGTTCAAAGATTCCATTAAATATTTTCAATACAGAAGTCTTGCTGTTATTCCTAAACATGTGCTGACTTTTCTTAGGCCCTCTGTCTAGGGTATCCTCTTACTCTTGTGGCTCTTTTCAGACTTCCTGTCCTTTTGCACATGCTAAGTCTCCTACATGGAACATACTTCTATCCTTATACTTTTGGTGAAGGCCAAATGACTGGGCTCAAATGAGATTTCTTTTGTGAAGCCATCCTTCTCTTGAGCTCTTTATATGCTGCGCCTTTTTTTTTTTTTAAGATTTTATTTATTTAATAGAGAGAGAGATCACAAGTAGGCAGAGAGGCAGGCAGAGAGAGAAGGGGAAGCATGCTCCCTGCCCAGCAAAGAGCCTGATGCGGGCTCAAACCTAGGATCCTGAGATCATGACCTGAAAGGAAGGCAGATGCTTAACCCACTGAGCCACCCAGACGCACCTACATGATGCTTTAATAGTGTTTATTACATTGTTTAATTATTGTATGTCTGTCTCTCCAAAAAAATTTTTTTTTATTCCCCTTTCTACTTTCAGTACTTCATAGGCTTTCAGGTATATGTCAGATATCTAATACACTGTTCATTACTTGAAGTTATATGATGTCACTTCTGTTAGAAAATCCATCTCTGTTGGCGTTATCATTCAGTGATGACTGACCATCTGTAAAGGAGGTAAAGTGGTTAGGCCTCCAGGGATCATGACAAAATAAGTCCTTGACAGGTCTATGACTAGCTGTATGACCTAAAGCAAATCACCTTCTCTGCATAGGCTTCCATTTCTTCATCTATAAACTTGGGGGACCCAACACCATGACTTCTAAAGTTCCTTTTACTCTTCATATCCTACCTTCATAAAACATTTAACACTACCATAAAAGCATCATATTTTTACAAGTCTCATGCACTACTGAGGTAATCTAATGTTCGAATGAATGAAATGATCATTCTTCCAATTAGCCCAGATAAATTTGTACTCACTCTAGGTGGGGACTCTCCAAAGCTGCAGCTAAAAGCTTCTTTTCAAACTGTCAATTTGTCAAATTAAACCAAGGTTCCAATTAGCAGTGGCTATTTATTTCTGAGCAATTAGGGCACTCATTGTATCATGGGCAAAATTAGCTCTCCCAGTCCTTATGCCACTTAATTCTAACAAAGTTCAATTAAAAAAAAATCTCTTCTGATCATAAGCTGAATATGTATGTTACTGTAAAAACAAACACATTATGGATAACATAAAGAAGAAAATTAAAATTACTTGAAACGTCACCTTTCGAGATACGTGCTGTCAGATAACTAATTATGTTAGGATCACTTTTCAGGCTTGTGCACCTATGTCTGCACGCATGTACATGTGTGCGCATACACACATACAGCTCCGTAGATGAATATTTTTACAAAAACAGGATCGTATTTACTATATTGTATCCTTCCCTTCTCCACTCTTTCTTAAAGTTTATCAGATTTCTTCCTCAAAAATATAGATCTACATCATCCTATTTAGTTAATATTATATTAATTTATCCAGTTTCCTACTAATTAAAATTTGAGTTATTCTCTCTTTTTAACAATACTGAGATGGATACTTATAAATTTTTTTGATTGCTGCCTAATTATTTTCTTCCTAAAGGGACTGCACTTGTAAATTCATATTTTTTGCCAGCTTTTCTCCAGAATAGCTGAATCAACTTAAATTCCTAACAACAGTCACTGAGGTTCTACACACTCTGAAGAACACAGGGAAAGGGTGAATACATTTTAATCTCTTTTGGCCATACGTATTTCTTCTTTTGTGTACTTATAAAAAAAGCTTTCTCATTGCCTCACTTTAAATCCATCTGATAGTTTACATCACAATTTTACATCTGCTGTTTTCTAGATGGTGGGACTCTAGGTGACTATCTTCTTGTTTCTGACTTTTTCTAAAACAAACACCTATTTCTTTCTTTTTTAACTGATATCTGCCCATCTTTTTAAAATTTTAGAGTGCTATGCAACATATATTTTAAAGAGAAAACAACTGTAATGACAAATAAGCTTAGTTCTGAGGAATAGTCTTGTAGCTTTTCCTTATATATTCATAGAGAAAAAGTTCCTCTCGCATACGTGGGGCCAAGCAAAACACTTCAAAAAGTTAACATCTTTTGTATTTTCTTGTTCCTTACTTTACTCTCCTCAGATATACATCCTTATTTCAAATGTATGACTGCCCAAAGAACCCTCACCTTTACGACCCCTGTCAGGTGAACACAGGAGCAAGCAAGATGAGTATAGAGGGATGGGATGAGGGAGACAGAAATCTGTTGCCTGACTTTACATGCAATTTTTTCTTCAGGATCCAAGTCTAACCATCACAGACCTGCACCTTCCTCCAGGTTGAGAGAAGTGCAAGCTCACAAACACAATACCAGTCTAGCCTCGCCCCTTGAGAGGGATTTACATGGGCTCCTGGCTATAATTTTCAAAACTTTAATATAGGAGCAGATATTTTACCAGATATACTATCAGATCAATAAAACATTACCACTATGAACTGTCAGGTACTTGTATAATACGGAATTTTAATAAAAAATTTTAAAACATGCCTCAATTTTGCATCAGAAATCAGGTTATCGAAACTAATATAAACTTTAAAGAAACAAAAATACTGAATCTTGACCAGCATATGAATTTTTACAGCCTTATATCTCTACTTTCTGAAGTTTTACCCTCAGAATTTATCTTCTCATTTTCACAGTTCTTGGAAGACAAAGTTGTAAATGCTTAAGTGCACTTAAAACAACCTAGGTATTTGAAGTATATTATAGAGCCATAATCTAGATTGGACCATGTACAGTGTTGCAGCCAATTTTTTAAACACTATTTATTTATTTATTTAGAGGGAGGGAGGGAGGGAGGGAGAGAGAGTGTGTGAGCGAGTGAGCACAAGTGGGAGAGACAGAGGGAGAGGGAATCTCAAGCAGATTCCATGCTGAACATGGAGCCTAACATGAGGCTCCTTACCTGAGCCAAAATCAAGGACACTAAACCGACTGAGACACCCAGGTGTCCCTGTTGCAGCCAATTTTATGAGAACATTCATATCACACAATCAAGTGTGTGATTGTGAAAGCAAGTTAATAACCATTTTCAACATGAACAACTTCTTTTAAAAAGTGCTACCAGTCTACATGTTCTGATATGTATCATCAGGGAACATACAAAAAACAAAATGAGGCAAGTAGACAGTTCACAACTTTACAAGGAAAGAAAATGAAATGCTGGATCAGGACTCAAGAGTCCCAGATACTTCTCATTTGTATATTTATGATATTCTTGTAAGCGTACACAGAAAAATGTCACTGCAGTTAGAGCTATTTTATATTGAACTCAGAAGTGACTCTCATTCCAGCAGCCAAAATTTATCAAACACAGAATAAGGGCCCAACAAAGATGTCCATGTCCTAATCCCAGAACCTGGGGTTAGTTAGGATACATGGCAAAAGATAAAGTAGTAGATGGAGTTAAGGTTGCTATTCAGATTATTATAATTAAGACGGAGAGTATAACCTGATTATCTAGGTGGGCCCAATGTAATCACCAGCGTCCTTAAAAGTGAAATAGGCAGGTGAAAGAGAGACGTGGATAAGGAAGAAAGGTCAAAGAAGCAGGCCAAGAGCCAAGGAATATGGGTCGTTTCTGGAAACTAGAAAAGGTAAGGAAATGGACACTCCCTTAGAACTTCTTGAAAGATAGGCAGCATACTGTCCCCTTGATTTTAGCCTAGGGAAACATGGGTTGTACTTCTAGCCTACAGAACTGTAAGATGATAGATTTGTGTTTTGTTTTTTTAAAGATTTTTTTTTTTTAAATTTATTTGACAGAGATCACAAGTAGGCAGAGAAGCAGGCAGAGAGAGAGGAGGAAGCAGGCTCCCCGCAGAGCCGAGAGCCGGATGCGGGGCTGGATCGCAGGACTCCGAGACCATGACCTGAGCCGAAGGCAGAGGCTTCAACCCACTGAGCCCCCCAGGTGCCCCGATTTGTGTTGTTTTAAGCCACTAACGCTGTGGTAATTTTTAACAGCAGCAAATAGAAAACTAATACAAGCATCCACTAAGTTCTAGGCTTAATGCCAGTCTTCATATGATAAATAAAACACATGTGAGCTTGCAAATTCTTAGATGGATACTATGGACTGAACTGTGTCTCCTCAAAATCATATGTTGAAGCTGTAACCTTCAATGTGACAGTAATTGGACACTGGACCTTTTGAAGGTAATTAGGTTTAGATGAGGTCATGAGGTTGGGCCTTATTACAAGATTGGTGCCCTTATAAGAGGAGACATTAAAGCTAGCCTTCCTTTTCTCTCTGCCATATGAGAACACAGCAAGAATGCAGCTGGTCTGCAAGTCAGAAAGAGAAGTCTCTTTCTGATCACTATGGCACTCTGACCTTGGACTTCTGGACTCCAAAACTGTAAGAAAATAAACTGTTGCTTAAGTCACTCAGTTTATGGGATTTTGTTGTGACAGCCAAACTAAGATTTGTTAATCAAATACTGGAAAGGGACACTAAAATGAGTGCCAGAAATTGAACCTTAATCTTATCACTACTCAGGTGATGGCAAACTCAAAAGTCAGGAAATTACTTTGCTATTCATGCTAGAAATCACTGCTGTCAGACACTACTTAGTCAAGCTGACCCCCCCACCAAGTTCAACTTGATTACTCATCAAACAGTAGTGTTAACATGGGGGGGGGTCAGCTTGACTAATTTCTTTTACTGCAATCCCAACAAGTGTGAAGTAAGTATTAATGACAAAGGTTCAATTTTCCTATGAAGATAACCAAACCAAACTGAAGGTTCCTTTTTGTTCATACTTCCACGGATGGGCATACACTGTTTCACTAGGGCAATGGATGGGATAAGGGGTGTTTCACTAGAATCGGATTCTAACAAAGGGAGGGATATCCCTTTGTCTGACATATCCCAAACACTGCTGGGCATTTTCAAACACTCCTGATGCAGTCCTTTAAAAGGAGGATTTGGCAAAATCTAAGAAAATTAAATATGCATTCCTCAAACCAGGAAATTCCATCTCAAAGAATTCATCTTACAAATACACTCACAGAAGTACACAAAGACCTATGAATGAACATGTTCACTCACTGCAATATTGTTTGATAGTAAAAGCCTGGAAACCATCTAAATGGCTATCGTTAGGGAACTGGTTAAATAAATTATAGAATAGCCACACAACCAAATACTATGCATTTTTAAGGGTAAAGAGAGTAGCTTTTCATTTCTGACAGACGTCTACCTCTTATTAAATGAATAAAAACTAGTCATGAGACAAAATGTTTCCAGTTGTGGTTTTTAAAAAATTTGTATGAGGGGCCACCTGGGTGGCTAAATTGGTTAAGCGACTGCCTTTGGCTCAGGTCATGATCATGGGGTCCTGGGATCGAGTCCTGCACTGGGTTCCCTGCTTGGCAGGGAGCCTGCTTCTCCCTCTCCCTCTGGACCTTCCACTGCTTGTGCACACTGTTTCTCTCTCAAATAAGTAAAATCTTAAAAAAGTAAGAAAATAAAAAATCTCTATGAGGATTTGCAAATGCATGGGAACCTTTTGGAAGAATATATAAATAATTATGATTACTTCCAGGAAGAAGGACTGTGAGTGGTTATGAAACTTTCACTTTTCATTTTACATCATAAGCAGCTTGAAAAAAATGTTTTGAACTATGATCATGTATTTTAGTTTTAAATTCAATTATAAAATTAACAATATATTGGTGTTTTATAGATAAAACTATAGAAATATTTTTCTTTATACTGGTAGTAATGCTTAGCAGTACAGAGAAGAGAACAGAGCTTAGAATGGGATCTGAGCTGAAGTTTACACACTGCCACTTCCTACCTTCATGGCCTTGGGCAAGGAGTTTAACCATACTCAGCCTAAATTTCTGTATTTAATAGAGATCAATATCCACATCATACTGGGTCTATAGGACAATGAGATATGAATATGAAAACACTTACTAAAGTGTTCAGTGAAATAGACATAAAATTTTATCCCTATAAAAGTTACCTGTTCTCGATGAATGGATAAAGAAGATGTGGTATATATATACAATGGAATACTATGCAGCCACCAAAAGAAATGAAATCTTGCCATTTGCGATGACATGGATGGAATTAGAGGGTATTATGCTTAGTGAAATAAGTCAATCGGAGAAAGACAACTATCATATGATCTCCCTGACAGGAGGAAGTAGAGATGCAATGTTGGGGGTTTGGAGGGTAGAAAAAGAATAAATGAAACAAGATGGGATCGGGAGGGAGACAAACCATAAGAGACTCTTAATCTCACAAAACAAACTGAGAGTGGCTGGGGGGAGGGCGGTCGGGAGAAGGTGGTGGGGTTATGGACATGGGGGAGGGTATGTGCTATGGTGAGTACTGTGAAGTGTGTAAATCCGGCGATTAATATGTTTATATAAACATATAAGCATATGTTTATATAAACATATTATATAAACATATAAACATTATACGTTTATAAAAAAATTATTAAAAAATTTTTAAAAAAAGTTACGTGTTCTCTTCCCCTAAGCTGCCTGAGGTGGCCTCTGAAAATGGTTCGCTATTTGCTTGACCCAGAAAACCCTACAAAATCATGCAAATCAAGAGGTTCAAATCTTCGAGTTCACTTTAAAGAACACACATGAAATTGTCCAGGCCATCAAGGGTACGCATATCCAAAAAGCCACCAAGTATCTGCAAGAGGTCACTTTGTAGAAACAATGTGCACCATTCTATCGCTATAATGGTGGAGATGGTAGGTGTGCTCAGGCCAAACACTGGGGCTGCACACAGGGTTAGTGGCTCAAGATGAGTGGTGAATTGTTACTGCACATGCTTAAAAATGCAGAGAGTAATGCTGAACCTCAGGGTTTAGATGTAGATCCTCTGGTCATTGAGCAAATCCAGGTGAACAAAGCCCTCAAGACGCAGCATAGAACTAGTAGAGGGCTCATGGTCAGATTAACCCACATGTGAGCTCTCCCCGCCACACTGAGATGATCCTCACTGCAAAAGAGCAAACTGTTCCTAAGACAGGAGAGGAGGTGACATGGAAGAAAAAAAAAAATCCCAGAAGAAACTGAAGAAACAAGAACTTATGGCCTGGGAGTAAATTCTGCATAGAAAAAATGTAAATAAAAATAAAAACAGGGGAAAAAGTTTACTTTATCCTAAATTAGAGCGGCTTCCATGTGTGACTGTATAAAATGCAAACTCTGTGAAGGCAGGGACTGTATCTCCCTCACAGCTGTTCTACCTACCTAACACAGAAAGCATTCCAATATGTGTTTAATGAGCTAGCTAAGCCTGCCAGATGTAACCGCACACAAAAAGCTCTCAGCAAATACTTCCTCAAATAAAAACGCTCCTGCCTCCATTGGACCACTTTTGGCAAGTATCATTCTCTTGAGTTTTACTAAAGATTACTACCCATCTCAACTCCCCACCAAGCAATTGGACTCAAGGTAGAAAGGGCTGCTGAGTGGAGGGGAAAAATAACACTCTCTTGCCAGTTACCTGATTTCAACTTAAAAGTGCTTCACTGGTAAGTGAAGATTGAAGTAAGATGTTAGTAAAAAATACATAAATGAGTTCTTTTCAAAAGTCATACTCATTAAGTAGTTAAATAAATATGGAAAGCACAATCAGATCTGTCCAGTGTATATTTCTCATAGCAGGTATTGAAAACAAATATGTACTTTAGCCTATGTAAAACTGTCATGAAAGTACAGATCTATTAAAAATTTATTAAAAACGTTTCTATGTGCATGTTTATATTAATGTTAAATGACTTACCTATAAAGTATTCGACGGTTTATTTATATAGTATTCAATAATTTAAATAATGCCACAATCTCCAAGTTCTTTGAGCATATCATCAAAGGTATGTTGAAGAGATAATTAATCTAAATAGCCAATTGGAATTTAGGTTATCTGAAGCAGCATTTTACAACTCTGGTTTAGAGACACAACATTCTTAGAGAAGTCTTAGTTTGTCTAGATCTTTTATTTTTAACAGGGAGAATGAATGAATCGGCTGACCCCTTTAAAGTAAATGCACTGTGAGGTGTCTGGGTGGCTCAGGCCGTTGAGAAGCCAATTAGCCAATTCTTGATTTTGGCTCACGTCATGATCTTATGGGTCATGGAATCAAGCCCTAATTTGGGCTCCACACTCAGCAGGGAGTCTGCTAAGGATTCTCTCTCACCCTCTGCCCCAGCCCCTGCTTGTATACGCACACACGCGCGCGCGCACACACACACACGGGTGCATGCTCTCTCTCAAATAAATAAGTCTTATAAAAAATAAATAAAGTAAATGCACTGTGCTTTCTCCAGACTACTTAGACGATGGTGGCCCATCACTGTGCTGATATGCAAGAGCCTGTGAATAACTGGGGCGCTTGGGTGGCTCAGTCAGTTAAGCATCTGCCTTCGCCTTGGGTCATGATCCCAGCGCCCTGGGATCGAGCCCCATATGGGGCTCTCTGCTCAGCGGGGAGGCTACTTCTCCCCCTCCCTCCTGCTCCCCTTGTGTGCTCTCTCTCACTCTCTCACTGTCAAATAAATAAATCTCTAAAAAAATGTGAATAACTGCTTGCACACACATATGAAAGTACTCACCCTTTCTCTCACATATTCAATATTTCCTGAGTGTTTATGATGTGTCAGCCACTGTTTTAGGCATGGGGGTTTCCTCATTGACCATAACAAAGTTCTATGAAAGAGTTAATATTCTTATAGAAAGAGTTAATGTTCTTATAGAAAGACCAGCAATAAAATATATATTACAACAGAGTAATAGGTGCTATGAAGAAAAATAAAGCAGAGTAAGAAGACCATGATGGAAGGAGATGCTTTTTCATAGTATAGTCAGAAGACAGGTGACATGTAAACAGAGACTTGAAAAAAGAGGGGATGAGCCATGAGGATGTCTGCTGAAGTTTTCCAGGCAACATAAAGAGCAGTAACAAACAAACTTGGAGCTCTAAAGACCACCTCAAAGGCCAGCAGAGCTAAAGCACAGCACACAAGAAGGAAAGTGGTATCTGCAGCAGAGAGATGACCAGGGGCCAAGTCGCAGATCTTGGAAGGTCCTTGTAGGCCACGGTAAAAACTCCCAAGTTTTATTCTTAAAAGTATGATGGGAAACCACTGAAGGTTTTCTGATGCTCTTTCCTTCTCTTCCTCTACAACTTAAAGGAATCAAAGGACAAGACTTTCAATCTGGGGAGAATAGACTGTATGGTGCAAAAGTGGGAGCAAGAAGCTGGTTAGCAGGCTACTGTGCTTAGGTCTAAGAGGAAGATGAAGACAGTTTAGACTAGTTTTGTAGAAATATGGGTGGAAAGACATGGCTTGATGCAGGAGGCATTTTGGAACTAAAGTTGACAGGTTACTGATTGGGTATGAGACATGAGAGCTGAAGAAGATTTTGGACCTGAGCAATTTGGTAACAGGTGCGGTGGGATGGGAAATAAAGAGTTGAGTTTATGACATGATGTACTTGTGGTGTCTATCAGACAGCTAAGCGGAGATGTTTAGTGGGCAACTGGTTAGGAGTCTGGAGTTCAGAGAGAGACTGCAGATATGATTTGGGAGAATTCTCTCTCTCTCTCTCTCTATATATATATATAATGCCATGAGACGGCATAAGATCATCTGGTGAGCACATCAGTATATAAGATTCACCAAGAAAAGAGGAATTCAGCAAAAGAGAATGAAAAGTCATGGCCAGGAATCCTGAAGAAAGCTAGGAGTGTATGTCCCAGAAGCCATGGAAGAAAATAGTTCAGTAAGGTCGGAGGACAAGCTCTGGCTGAGGAGCTAAGAGGTTAAGAGAGGGAACTGAGAGCAGAGCACCGGATCTGGCAATAAGGCCAGCCCTGGGATGTCCTGACAAGAGCTGCAGGGATGAAGAGCTGACTGGAGTGGCTTTAAAAGAGATTATACAAAGAGAGGGAAGACAGCCCATGAGCACAAACAACTCTCTTTAGGTGCCTGGCTGTCAAGAGCCACCCACCAGAGGAATTCCCCTTGCTTTGGCCACCATGGAGTCTAACTGAGATGAAGGTAGGGGTTCACACCCTGCTCTCCACACTCTGGAGCGCAAAGCTGTTCTAATTTTTGACCCGACCTGCTGGTAAGCCCTCTTGTTTCTCACTGTCAGAGCGCCTTCTGTTCATTTCCACCAATGCTGCTTCTAAACTTGCAACAACTGCTGAACCCCACAGCTGATCCTAATCCCCCCTCAACAATGCAGCTGCCGTTTCTCGTCCATCTTGCCTCTGCCTTTTCTGATGGTTTTTCTTCTTCTTCTTTTGTTTTCTTATCTCTTGTCTCCTCTCCATATGTTTCAATGCCTGAGCAATAAAGCCGACCTTTTAGATATATCATCAGTGACAAAGGATGACTTCCTTTGCATGCACAATCTGACCACATTAGCTAGTCCAAGAGTTATCCCTGAAAGTATGGCTCTTCTCACATGCATACTATACCTTTTATGAAGGCCTAATGGCTGACTCACGAGGAGTTACATGGGGCTTTAAAGATCTTCCAGAAGTCTGAGGCCTCCGGTAGGCTAGCCTCCAGGATGACTATCACATTAGTGAGTACTGTACCGCTTCATTCACACAATGGCAAATCTCTGAACAGCAGGAAGTGGTTCCCACACTTCTCTGTATCATACACTCAACAGATAACTACTGCAGCCTAAGGGATTAAGCATGAAAGACTCAGGAGGTACAGAGAAGATGGATATGGCCTCTCCCTTCATGGAGCATGTAGTAGTCCAGGAGGGCACTTACATTAGTAAACTGACACAATATGGCATGGTAAATGTCTTTTTTTAAGGGAATACAGGATATCATGAAAGCACATAGAAAGAACAGCTTATTCAAACTTGGGCATTAGAAGCTTCTCTGAAAGTGATGTTTAAGTTGTGAAGAGTAATGAGTTAGTCAGGCTGGGACATTTCAGGGGAAGAAGATGTGCAAAGGCCCAGAGGCAAATGAGAACACAGCATATCTGGGGACATGGACTATGGGGACACTAACTAGCTATGTTAAATACAGCTAAGGTGTACATGTGTGTATTCTGAGGTGAGGGTGTATTTCTCAAGAACGAGCAAAGATAAAGCTAAAGAGAAGGAAGAGCCAGATCACAAGACCTGTTAAAGGACCATATCCTGAGACAGGCACTGAACTAACTGTTCAAAGTAGTTTTCCTTGGGGAGTAAAAATGGGGAGAGGTGGGAGGACTTCACTTTATTACTTTAAGTACTCCCATAACGTTAGGCACTTATTTTTACAATGCCATAGACTGTTTCTGTAATTCAAATTTGTAATTAAACAGAACGACGAAGATTTTAAAAGTAGTCTAATTGAACTGAGGATAATGGATTGGAAGCGGGACAAGAACTGGGCAGGGAGAGTAATTAGGAAGCTATGGCAAGAATCAGGTGGCCTGAATTAGAGTGACAATTGTGGCAATGGCAAGAAGATGTAATTAGAAAGTAAAATGGAAAGATCTTATTAAGGAATAAGGGAGACAACTAGATTTCTGACTTGGGCAAATGGGTGGATGGGGAATGGTGGGATCTTCCATTCAATTTGGGAAAACAGGGCATGATACAGATGTAGGTAGGGTAAAAATGAGTTTAGACTTGGTCATATTAAGGTTTAAGTACCTAGAGGACATTCACATGGAATTAAAAGTTTATAGAAGTCCTGAATCTATAACCCTGGAGAAAAAAAATGTAAGTTATAGAAATGTGATTTTTCTCTGCATGTATATAGTAATTTAAGTCCTGAGAAAAGATGAGATTGCCCAGGTATATGTAAAGAGTAAAAACAGAAGGCTGTAACAGAAGTTGGAGGCAGAGCAGTATATAAAACTGAATTTCTCATAATGGGTCAGATCTGTGACCCATCTGTATCATAATCTCCCGAGGGGTTTGATAAAAATGTAGAATTCTTGGCTTTACTACCAACCTACTGAATCAGACAGTTTAGTGGCCTGGGAATCTGTATTTTAAGCAAGCACCCCAGATTATTTTTGTGCATCTAAAAGATGAATAAAGAAAGAGCCAGGTAAAAGAAAAAAGTGGGAGGTGGGGGAAGGTTAAGACTTGTGCTCTGCTCACCCTCAAGGAAAAATGAGAATTTTGTGTCACAGTAGCCACTGGAAAAGTGCATATTCATCAAAGCACAGTGGGCTGGTGAAAAATAAGCAGTCAATAAATATTTGTTCAATAAATAACTGGAAAAGTACTTAACATTATAATTTACCTCTGTATACTTATAAGCTCCTATTAACTACTGTAAGTATAAACAAAGTTAACCCCTGGGTGATTTATAAGAAAAAAAAATAATAGGGGGAAGTCTGAAAAAATGGATCGAGTAAGAATCGTTTTAATGCCAATGTCCAGGACAAACTTCATAGGTTTAGCAAGTTAGTGATTAAACCACCATGACCTCTCAGATCTAAGTAAATCTCTCAAGTGTATAAACATAGAAACAACACCCTATGACAAAAAGATGGGCTCAGTTTTGAAAAGTACCGAGAGAAAGCTGTCAGCTTCATAGTAAGCTGTCAGCTTCATAGTGTCATCTGAATGCCCTCTCCCAGATGAAACAGTTACTTAATATCAGACCCAAATTAAACCACTCCTTCACTTATAAACTATTAAAGACCAAGAGATAACCATTAGCCTGTGTGTCCAACTAAATCTGACAGCTCTTGCTCAAATCACAATTGCTAAACTAACTGCCTATCAAACAGTTCTTATGCCAAGGTTGCTAGGCTCCAGAGCATCGGTTTTGTTAGAAATCTCATTTGTTCTAAGCAGTTAAAAGGATCTGTACTCTCAACACATTTGCTTGAGAGAAGGCAAAATGATTAAATAACCCCAAATTAATTCACATCTATTTCTGACCCTCCCCGACCCACTCCCAACTTAAAAGTCACCACAAAATATTCTGCAGAGGTAAAGCAAACTGGACAAGAGAAGACTTTTACTTCACTATTCCCATTTTCCCTGTCTTCTTTCATTGGTAGGTACTATGAAAGAGGGGGAAAGCATTTCAATCTCACTGAGTACAAGGTGCTTGCCTGCATGCTACCGCAGAGTCTTACTGCTATCACTAACTGCCACTCACTACTTGTGTGATTTTGGGCAACTTGCTTGCCTGTGAGTTGTACTATACATACCCTTTAAGAATTGTTTCCAAATCTAAAGTTCTATGGTTCTAAGATTAGAGAAGAGGGAAACAGTAGCCAAGAAAATAAATACTATGTTATGATAGAGTTGATAACAATTATACTCTTTATTTACTTCAAGTTTTAGACCTCCACTTAGGAAGAGCCAGACTATTCAGAGAAAATGAACCAGGACTAGAAGTACTACTTTTGAATTCAAGAAGTCTAAGACAAACTGGTAACATTTCAGGAATTCATCTGTTAGCTGCTAATTTAGAACATGGAACATTTTTTCCCACAGAAATGAGGTGATACATAATGGTTAGCCTCTTAGGCTAATTCACAAAAGTTCATTCAACCTTCCACTCAAGTGACCCTCCAGACTGTTTTAGTAAAAACAGAAAATAAATGCTGCCATACTAGTAATGAAGAAAAAAAGAGAAAAAGGAAATGAAAGAAACCACAAAATTGATCTTAAAGCCTGTTTTTTACAATGAAGCCAACCACCTAATCCATTGACCTGATCACACATAGATCCTCCTAGTATCCAGATTATAATTGCTCACTACTTAGGTCCATGGACCCCAAGGATCCTTGCTTTATTTAAGGCACAGAGGGCATGAGGGGATCAGAGGTATGCCAAAGCCCAAAGCTGGGAGAAAAGCATAAAGCTGAAGAGGAGCACCTTTTCTTAGGTGTCCCCTGATTCCGGTGGGACAGGAACTTAGAGACCAGAGCATTCTCTTCACATCCCAGTTCCAGAATTCCCTGGCCAGTGCTCCGGGGAGTTCAGTGGCAGCTCAGTGAAGATGGAACCTAAAAACATGCTTTCCAGCTCAGGCAGGGACTGTGGAAAGGAACAATTCCCCGAGCTGCCATGGCTAGTGCTTACTACTTGCTATGGCAGAAGTAACCACAGCTCTGACAGTGAGGAGGCTGCCTGGAGGAATGGCCGCTTCCTGCTCTGACTGAAGCCCCATTTTAACTCCCTCACAGATCTAGGTCTTCCAACACATTTCCATGGTCACAAGTCTGCAGTCCATAACTTGCGGGTACCTATCTTTATCATTCGCTAAGGCCTGAAATAGGAAAACCAAACATAAAACCAAACCAATTCTTCTCCTGGGAAGAGCTGCTTAACGTACTTAAAACTTTATAGTGATGTTAACTATCCCTGCGTAAGCCTGTATTTTGGGCAATCAGATTTTTAATTCATAAGTACTTCTCCAAGTTCACTATGGAAAACAATTACCTGTTATATCTAATTTGGACAGGTTTAAATATGAGGCAAAGGTGTTTGCTGCTCTGATATTCTAAGATTGCCATTTCAGTTTGCCATTAGCCCTCTCCCTGATATTAGAGCACTTTAAAACTAAAATCAGCCTTCTGTTCTCATTCAGATATTATAACAAGTAGCAAGGCATATGATATGTCAGTTATCATTTATATATATACAATACACCATATATATATAGCTTTTAACTGATTCTGAACATATGAATAGATCTGCAGTATACCCAAATCCATATACTAAAGGAATCTTTCAATTCTTTAATAGACATATATAAATGTGATAATCACAATCAAAATTGAGGTTTGGATCCTGCATGAGTTCAAATTATTGCCAGGAAGGGCAACGTGGGTAATATATGCACAACTATCACAGTGGCACTCAGAAGCTGATCATGTATTCAACTCTCTTTATAAGTGTTGCTTTTCCCTCAGATTAAATCCAACTTTCCTTCCTGGCCTCTTCTTTTGTTTTTGTTTTTATTTTATTTATTTGAGGGAGAGAGAGAGTGCACATACAGGCATGGGGGAGGTGGGTGAGGTGGGCAGAGGGAGAGGAACAAGTGACTTCATGCTAAGCTCAGAGATCATGACCTGAGCCAAAAACAAGAGTGGCTTGCTTAACCAACTAAGCCACCCAGGCACCCCCCAGACTCTTGTTACGTTGTAGACACCAACGTTATTTCTTCTGATATAAAATTCTGTGGTTCTCTGAACTTAAGATTGTAAATGCTATGTAGCAAAGTATTGGAAAATTCACTGAAAAAGATAATTGTTAAAAGCTTGTAGTAAAGGGACGCCTGGGTGGCTCAGTGGGTTAAAGCCTCTGCCTTCGGCTCAGGTCATGATCTCAGGGTCCTGGGATTGAGCCCCGAATCGGGCTCTCTGCTCAGGCAGGGAGCCTGCTTCCTCCTCTCTCTCTCTGCCTGCCTCTCTGCCAACTTGTGATCTCTGTCAAATAAATAAATAAAAATCTTAAAAAAAAAAAACTTGTAGTAAAGAAATATTTCTTTCCTAACTTTAAGCCTAACTACTTACTACAGGGATGACTTGGCAGATTTCCAAAAGATTTTTCAGATTTCTCCCTTTCTGAGGCAAGTTACCAGTAACCCCTACCTTTCCCCCACTAAAACATAGGTATCCAGTGTGGAAAAAAAAAAAAAAAGAATTTGTTTTTGGCTTGGTTTTGTTTTTCAAACAAATCAGGTTCTGCCTTTCCCATTGCAACGTTCTGCAAATAATACAATTCCACCAGCTTTCACTTTTCAGATGGGCTACTTTCTCGCTGAGTGGCAGGACACCAAAATGGGAAGGAGAAGTCAATGTCATAGTGTATAAATAGCTGTGGCCAAAAACAATATTACAGAAGAGCCAATAGGAGAAGGGCTCCCCAAATCGCAGCAAGAGTGACTTAATTCCATGTATCCCTTCATGAGGGCCTCAGGGAAAACTATCATCAGGAAACAAAAGAAAGGGGGTGGGGAAGCAGCCAGGACTCACCTAAGATTTCTAACCTTTTGTTAAGGAAGTAAGAAGCAGTGTTTTCTAAGGTTTCTGAAACACACATCTATCTTTTAACTCTCAAATGGTATGGCCATGAAGAGGAAATCACTTCTAATGTAAGTAAGGTAGATAGAAAATGCCATCTAATAAGAAGCCAATCTCTTTTCTCACACACACTGAAAACCACTCACCAATACCAACCCGATTTTTAAACTGTTTAACTCACTCATTATACTTGAGGTAAAATTTGCCACCAGGTGAACTTCACTTTGTATGAAAGTAAACCTTGCATTATGTTCCTATCATCATTCATTACACACAACCCAAAGGTCCATAATTTCACACAATAATGATTCATACATTTGAGATCAGCGAGCTAAGCTGCATGGGGCACACAATTCACTACCTAAATATTTGCTGGACTTTTCAGGATAGCTCTCAAGTGTTGGAAGTCATTAAGTTTACCAACAGCAGAGCCCACACACGTACTGCCTAGGGATCCGCAGCATTCACAAAATGTAGGCAATCATAAAGTTATGTAAGAAAAGCAATCTCTCCTCTGGGCAATTAGTTCGGGCATACAAGAATCCAGGAAATCGCATATCCTCCTTACGGGGCTGGGTCACAGGAACTAGGTAAAGAAACAATGCAAAGTACACTGGGAAACGGGGGCAGTTACAGCCGAAAAGATGCAGGCAACGCCACCCGAGGCATCTTCAAGCATTCCTTAGGAAAGAAAGTGTGTGTTGCCTCTAAAGAGCCCCTGTTGACCTGGGTAACGGTACAAGCTGAAACACCAAAGCCCGATACGAATTCCAGCATGTGGAAGAGGAGACTGGGGAAGAAGCATTAGATGACCCACTGCCTAGGGGTGCAGAAGCTGTCACCGCTGTGGGACTCGCGCACACCACGGCACTGCCACCTGCTTTCTACTTCTTCGGGGAGGGCTGGTGATGCGTGGTGGGCCCGAGAGGAACGGAGGCAAGGATAATGAATCTGCGGTTTCTAAAGCCCAAGCGCAACAAAATGTCCCCAGAGCCCGACCACCACCCCCCCGCCACGGCCGGGCGACACTTCCCACGCGGCACGCTGCCTCAGGGGTGGAAGGCTGAGAACTTGCAGGAAGCTGAGGCGAGGGCCAGAGGACAAACGGGGAGGGGGCGACGCCAGCTGAGTACTGGGGTCGCTCCGGCCGCAGAGCCCGGGCCGTGGGAAGGTAGGCTGGGGGCGGGACCGCGCGGAGCCAAACAGCCAGGGGCCCGACCTGGGAATCCCCCGGGGCGAGGGCGGGTGCGGGCGGAGAGGGACGCCCTGGCCGCTACCTGCTGCTGGATCTTCCCGTCCTCCGTGACGACCCAGTGCGTGGTGGCGAAGGCCCCTCGAGCCGCCACACTCAGCAAGGCGGAAAGGCTAAGGAGCCAGCCTGGGCCGGAGCAAGGCGGCAGCTCGCACCGGCCGCGGACCCCTACTGCCGCCGCCATCTTGCCCCCCCGGCCCTACTGCTCACACCGGAAGCGGAAGCCGGCCCCCGCCGACCGCCATCTTGGGGAGGTCGGCGCTGGAGGAGGTGGAGCCCCGGAGGCGCTGCCAGCTGACGACCGGCTTCCTCAGCCTCGGTTTGGGCGGCGGGGACAGCCGGGTTTGGCTTCAGGTCGGAGACCGCTTTTTTGTTATTGTTTTCCTGTAGGCAGTTCGATCTTGTGGCGTGGGAACCAGAGAGAGATAAAAGGAGTGCTCTAGGTGGAGCCTGAGCGGAAATGAGAGGAGTGTGTGTGTGTGTGTGTGTGTGTGTGTATTTAATAAAACCTTGGTTTCATTTTATTTCATTTTTATTTCTGGTTGCTTCTTATAGTTGTGAAATAAAAGGTATGCTTTCGAAACACTTAAGGGAAGAGATGGATTCTCTTTTGTTCTTAAAGCCTCGCAGTAGTGGAAGCTTCAGAGTTGGGCGCGTTGTCCGTCTAGGGCGGTTCTGTCCCGTAGAAGGATGTGAGGCTCGAGCCACAGAGAAGTGTTTTAAAAGAGCGAAATAACGCATTTGATTTAACCCATTATGTACAACACAGTATTAGTTCAATATAAAATCTGTACAAATTACTGAGCTATTTTATTTTTAGTACTAAGTCTTTCAGACTTCCAGCTCGTCTAAATACAGACTGGCTAGGGGTGCCTGGGTGGCTCATTCGTTAAGGGTCTGCCTTCCGCTGGGGTCATGATCCCAGAGTCCTGGGATTGAGCCCCGCATCAGGCTCTCTGCTTGGCGGGAAGCCTGCTTCTCCCTCTCCCACTCCCCCTGCTTGTGTTCCTTCTCTTTCTCTCTCTCTCTGCAAATAAATAAAATCTTTAAAAAATAAAAATAAATTCAGACTACCTGGATTTTGGGGCTTGAGGGCCACATGTGGCTAGTGGCTACCTTACAGGGCAGCACAGGTCTAGGCTGGAGGTCTAGATCAGGAGACCCGTAGCGTTGGCATCACCTGGCAGTTTATTAGAAATGCACCTTCTTGGCTTTTTTACCCGACCCCACCAGATTCTGACTTTCAGCAAGAGTCCCAGGTGACTGGTATGCACATTAAGAACTCTTCTCTCTAGTGAACCAACATGTAGGTAGGCCAAGGGACTAGCCTGGCTTCTAGTAAGATAATGTTTTAGGTATTTTACGGCTGCCTTCTGGCTTTGTGTGTCATTTTGTGTTTAGGTTCATTATGCTTTTGGTTTTCTCTTTGGGAAGAGGAGGATGAGAATTTCCCCTGACCGCCTTCCTATGCTGGCATATTGCCAGAAAACAAAAATAATTGCCAAGTGTTTAAACATCGCTTCCTACTCTGGAAGCAACGGCCACAGCATTGGTTTTTAGTTCCTTTTGAAAGTAGCTTTTCTTAGAGGATTGAAGTCATGAACATTCATCTCTCTAAAAATGTATGACTTACCCACTTTTTTGCCTAGTACTCTGCTAGACAGCAGGTATGGAAATCTGACCACTGAGCAATGTGTAATTCAGTGGAATACTGGCAGGTTAACAACTGAAATACAGGATAATGGGGGTGTATAAGGGCACATGTGTAGAAGAAAGAGCAACCAACCAGGTGAAAGCCTTCAAGCAAAGGTGCTGATTCAAGCAGAATAA
The DNA here is from genome assembly GCA_003697995.1 of Taxidea taxus jeffersonii. Lineage (NCBI taxonomy): Eukaryota > Metazoa > Chordata > Mammalia > Carnivora > Mustelidae > Taxidea > Taxidea taxus. Next base: position 24,505 of record ML110194.1, on the reverse strand, counting down.
GCAATATATGAAAAAAGATGAAAACAGTGTCAGGTTGTAAGGGGGTCTTGTATGTCATACCAAAAAGTTTAAACACAGACAACAGGAAGTGTTTCAAAATTTTGAAATGAAAAAGTGGAAAATGAGTCTCCCTGTTCTCAGCATTTTATTTTAAGGCATAGACATCAATCCTCTTACCGGTGTATAAAGTTTCTAAGTAATGGCAGCCATCATCATCTAACATTTGTTAAGTGTTTTAATACATACTGGCACTGTACTCACATAGTCATCTTTGCTGACTTACCGGGCATAGACTAGTTAAGTAATTTGGCCAAGATCATATAGCTAATAAGTGGCAGACCTCAGATTTGGACTCAGATCTACCTGACTCTGGAGCCTGAGCATGGCTGACGGATGGTGAGGAATTTGAGAGAAGCCCCAACATCACCTATCTTGGCCATCAACAATTTCTTTCACACTCATAAGTTAACCTATAAAAGGGCAGAATCATAGCTTCTGTAGCCTTAATGTACCACAGGCCTCTGCTTTCTCTAGATGATAATCCATGTCCTTGGAGATCCTGTATTTTCTGTTGTTGTGTAATAAATTACCATAAATTTAGCAGCTTAACACATATCTGCAATCTTACTGTTTTCATGGGTCAAGAGTCTGTCTGGCATGGCTGTGTTCTCAATGTCTCACATGGGTGATAGAAGTCTGCTTTCTTCTCCAGGGTTTAGGGGCCTCTTTCAAATTCTTGGCAGAATTCAGTCCTTTGCCATTGTAGTCACTTTTCTTGCTGGCTGCTGACTATAGCCATTCTCAACTCCCCCCACCATTCCCTGCTACCATGGCCTTCTCAACATGGCAATTATTCCTTCAAGGGAAGTGGGGAAAATCTCCACTCTCAGTTTCTGACTTCCTCCATTTCTGATGGCTCGACCCAGATTTAAAGGGCTCATGTGGTTAGATAAGGTATGTCTGAATAATCTCTGTTGATTAACCTAAAATCAACTAATTTGGTTGATTTGTAATCTGTCAGTGGACATTTGGGTTGCTTCCATATCTTGGCTCGTGTAAATGATACTACAAGAGACATGACAGTGCAATCTATATTTTCAAGTTAGTGTTTTTATTTTCTTTGGATAATTCCCCCAATAGTGGAATTACTGGATTGTATGATATTTCTGTTTTTAATTTTTTGAGGAACCTCTTTGCATGGCTGCACCAGTTTACATCCCCACCAACAGTGCATAAGTGTTCCTTTTGCTCCATATCCTTGTCAACACTTGTTACCTGTCTTTTTGATTCTAGTCTTCCGACAGGTGTAAGGTGATTCTCATCGTGGTTTTGATTTGGACTTGCCTGCTGATTAGTAATGTTGAGCATCTTTTTATGTGTCTGCTGGTCATCAGCATGTCTTCTTCTTGTTGTTGGTGTTAGAGAGAGAGAGAGTGCACAAGCAGGAGGAGTGGCAGACAGAGGGAGCAGCAGGCTCCCCACTGAGCAAAGGGACTCGCCGGGAGACTTGATCCCAGAACCCTGGGATCATGACCTGAGCCAAAGGTGGACACTCAACTGACTGAGCCACCCAGGTGTCCCAATTTGTTTGTTTGTTTTTAAATGTCTATTCAGGTCCTCTGCCCACTTTTAAAAAAAAAGTATTTATTTATTTGAGAGAGAGTGTGAGTGGGAGCAGAGGGGAAAGGAGTAGAGGGAGAGGGAGAGGCGAAGCTGACTCTCCGCTGAGAGCGGAGCTCAGTGCATCCCACAACACTGAGATTCTGACCTGAGCAGAAACCAAGAGTCGCACTCAACTGACTGAGCCACCAGGCATCCTTCTCTGCCCGTTTTAAAATCAGATTATTTTAATATTTAACATTTAAATATTAAATTTTAATATTTAAAATCAAATTATTTGTTTATTCTTTGGTTTTAAGTTATTTATATATTTTGGGCATTAATGCATTAGCAGATATATCATTTGCAAATATCTTTTCTCATTCAGTAGGCTGCCCTTTCATTTTGTTGATGGTTTGCTTGGCTGTGCAAAAGTTTCTCTTTATTTTTTTGTTTTTTGTTTTTGTTTTGTTTTGGTATGGTCCCAATACTTTATTTTTCCTTTATTTTCGTTGCTCTAGGAGACATACATATCTAGAAAAATGTTATTAAGGCCAGTGTCCAAGACATTACTGCCTATATTTTCTTCTAGAAATTTTATAGTTTCAGGTCTCACATTTAGGCCTTTCATCCAATCTGAGTTTGTTTCTGTGTATGGTGTAAGAAAATGGTCCTGTTTCAGTCTTTTGCCTATAGCTGTCTATTTTCCCCAGAACCAATTATTGAAGAGACTATCTTTTCCCTATTGTATATTCTTGCCTTTCTGTTGCAGATTATTAATTGACTAGATAAGCATGGGTTTATTTTTGGGCTCTGTATTCTGTTCTATTGGCCTATGTGTCTGTTTTTGTGCCAGTATCATACTGTTTCAATTACCACAGCTTTGTACTACATCTTGAAGTTTGGGATTGTGACACCTCCAACTTTGTTCTTTTTTTTTTTTTTTTAAAGGTTTTTTATTTATTTATTTGACAGATGGAGATCACAAGTAGGCAGAGAGGCAGGCAGAGAGAGAGGAAGGGAAGCAGGCTCCCTGCCAAGCAGAGAGCCCGATGCGGGACTCGATCCCAGGATCCTGGGATCATGACCTGAGCCAAAAGCAGAGGCTTTAACCCACTGAGCCACCCAGGTGCCCTCTTTTTTTTTTTTTTTTGAAGATTTTATTTATTTACTTGAAAGACATCACAAGTAGGCAGAGAGGCAGGCAGAGAGAGAGGAGGAAGCGGACTCCCCGCTGAGCAGAGAGCCCAATGTAGGGCTCCATATGGGGCTCCATCCCAGGACCCTGGGATCATGTCCTGAGCTGAAGGCAGAGGCTTTAACCCACTGAGCCACCAAGGCGCCCCAACTTTGTTCTTTCTTAAGATTGCTTTGGCTTTTTGAGTTTTTTATGGTTCTGTACAAATTTTAGTATTATTTTAGTTCTGTAAAAAAGATTATTGGTGTTTTGGTAGGGATTGCATTGAATCTGTAGATTACCTTGGGTAGTACAGACATTTTAACAGTATTTGTTCTTCCCGTCCATGAGCATGGAATGTCTTTCTGTTTATATCACTTTAAATTTCTTTCATCAGTGTTTCAGTTTTCAGAGTATAGGTCTTTTACTTCCTTGATTAAGTTTATTCTTAGGTATATATATTTTTAAGATTTATCTATTTATTTGAGAGAGAAAGAGAGCACTAGAGAGAGAGGAAGCATAAGTGGGGGGTAGAGGGAGAAGCAGACTCCCGCATAGCAGGAAGCCCAACAGGACTTGATCCCAGGACCCTGGGATCATGACCTGAGCCAAAGGCAGACACTTAAGTGACTGAGCCACCCAGGTGCCCCTATTCTTAGGTATTTTATTCTTTTTTGGAGTAATTATCAATGGAATTGTTTTCTAAATTTCTCTTCCTGCTACTTCATTATTAGCATATAGAAACATGATTTCTATGTATCCTGAAATGTCACTGAATTCATTTTTTACTTATAATAGTTTCTTTGTGGAGTCTTCAGGGTTTCCTATGCATAGCATCATGTCATCTGCAAATAGGGGACAATTTAACTTGTTCCTTTCTGATTTGGATGCCATTACTTTCTTTTTCTTGTCTGATTGCTGTGACTAGGACTTCCAGTACTATGTTGAATAAGAGTGTTAAGAGTGGATATTCTTGTCTTGTTTCTGATCTAAAGAGGAAACTTTTTTTTTTTAAGGGCAGAGAATTTTTTTTTTTAAGATTTTATTTATTTATTTGACAGAGAGGCAGGCAGAGAGAGAGGAAGGGAAGCAGGCTCCCTGCTGAGCAGAGAGCCCGATGCGGGGATCCATCCCAGAACCCCAGGATCATGACCTCAGCTGAAGGCAGAGGCTTTAACCCACTGAGCCACCCAGGCACCCCTAGAGGAAACACTCTTGATTTTTCACCATTGAGTATGATGTTAACTGTGTTTTTCATAATATGGCCTTTATTATGTTGAGGTATATTTCACCTCTAAACCCAATTTGGTGATTGTGAGAGTTTTTATCATGAACAAATATTAAATTTTGTCAATCTTTTCTGTTTTTATTGAGATGGATCATACGATTTTTATCCTTTGTTCTGTCAGTGTGGTGTATCACATTGATTGGTTTGCAAATATTGAACCATCCTTGCATCCCCGGGATAAATCCCATTTGATTGTGGTGAATGATCTTTTAATATATTGTTGAATGCAGCTTGCTAATGTTTTGTTGAGGATTTTTTTCTTCTTTGTTCATCAGAGATATTGGCCTGTATTTTGGTAGTTAGTCTGGTAGTACCTTGTAAGTTATTTGAGTAATTCTTTTTTTCTTTTCTAAGATTTTATTTATTTATTTGGCAGAGAGAGATCACAAGTCAGTAGAGAGGCAAGCAGAGAGAGAGGAGGAAGCAGGCTTCCTGCCGAGTGGAGAGCCCAATGCGGGACTTGATCCCAGGACCCTGAGATTATGACCTGAGCAGAAGGCAGCCTTAACCCACAGAGCCACCCAGGCACCCGAGTAATTCTTTTTTTCTTCTTCTTCTTCTTTTTTTTTTTTTAAAGATTTTATTTATTTATTTGAGAGAGAGACAGAGACACAGCATGAGAGAGGAGGTGGTCAGAGGGAGAAGCAGACTCCCCATGGAGCTGGGAGACTGATGTGGGACTCGATCCTGGGACTCCAGGATCATGACCTGAGCCGAAGGCAGTTGCTTAACCAACTGAGTCACCCAGGGGCCTGTAAATTCTTTTTTTTTTTTTTTTTTTTCAATTAGTTATACATTGTTAGCATCTGATGGCAGGAAGCATTTCCTATACAAATATACTTTTATCTTCCAGAAAGCTTGGTTAGTTTGCCTTTTACTTACTACCTCTATAAAGTATAGAATTTTTGAAGGTAGGAATTGGACAATGATAAAACAGACTTTCTGGATTGTTTCCTCCTTTGAGCCATTTTTATCTGAAAGTTGCAGAGAATCTCCATACTGTTTATTCCTTAGAGAAAATATAAGATCTAAGTGTACCTGAGAGAGTTAACATTCTGTTTTAAATTCTATTATCTTTTGCTTCATGGTAAACCAACTTAAATTTTAGTGGCTTAAATGTTTAATTTTAAAACATGATTTATTTTATTTCGTAGTTTGTTGGCTGGACTCAGCCAGGTGGTTCTCCTGCTGTTGGCTTGGGTCACTCATAGGCTGCATTCAGCTGGGACCTCAATGTCATGATGTCTCCACACACATCTAGTACATTTGCTGGAGTGGCTGAAATGACCAGGGGTAGCTGTGCTGTCCCTCAGGGCAGTTATAAAGGCTTCTTACATGGTAGAAGCTGCCAGGCTCCTTGAGGGCCAGCCCCAGAACTGGCAGTGTCACTTCTGCATTCTACTGGTCAAAGAAGGGAATAAGATTTAGCTCAGATTAAAAAGGAAAAGGAAATAGATTCATCATCGTAAGTGAAGCAGCCATGTTTAAATGGAAATGGAAGAAATAACTGGCAGTCTACTCTGCATATAGTTAATACGTTTAGAGGGATTTTGAATTGATAGATGTTCATAAGGTGGATAAGAAAGGAGGCTAGTTATGGCTGGAAGGGTTGTAGAGGTGTATCTCCCCAACAGCATATGCAAAGTGGGTAGGATTTTCAAAGAGGAGACAGAGGATACCTAAATATAGTGATTTCATTTAGAAATAGTTTGCCAAATAGATCAAGCAGTCTGAAGCATGAGGACTACTATGGATGAGACCAAATGTCCAGTCAGCCCAAGATTCCAGTTCACAGTGACACTAGGGCTGCTCTGAGGGTAGCATGATGGTCAGCCTCAAAAGAACTTTCCTGATACAGACTTACCAGACATTAATTTATTGAAAGTATTGCAGCTGTTATGTATTTGGGGAGGACAGTTTTATTTGGGGAGTAATTTTATTGTGACTGTTCATTCTCTAAGAAGCTAACGGTCATACCTGCTCCTATCCCCAGCTTTTACTCCCACATGCACTTAGGTATCAGTATCCTCATTTTATGATGAATCCAAGTTCATTCTATTCAAATCTTTTGTTATTTTGTGCTTTTTGAGCTCATCACCTTATAGCAAGCTAAATTTTAGTTTTTCCTCATAGGAATACCATTTCCTTATTTTTATTTATTTTCTTTCTCTTTGTTCCTTTTCTACTTAAGTATTTCTTGAGAAATACCAACTGGAGCTGTATGTAGTATTTCATCTATCTAAGGCCTTGTCTCAGATCTTGTGTATAATATCAACTTTTTATGGCCAGAATTATATGGGATTTTCTTGTTTGTGATTGCATTAGTTTTAGGGAGTAAATGTACAACTTCTAGGAATGGATTTACGATTTCTTAGGTTTTTGACAAATTGTTTCATTAGTCTAAATTTTAGTTTCCATCACACTTGTTAAGACTTGAATCTCAAAAACAAAAACAAAAAAAAAGACTTGAATCTTATTTGCTGTTTTCCACCTGCCCAGAACTGCTTTGAGTTCTTTCTTCCTATGGTTTCTAACATGGGAAAATGATCATGTGCTAAGGGAGCACACAAGTGGTTGGTCCTGTACCCAACTTGGGAGGAAAGTCTTTCCAGGGAGAATGAAATCTAGTGTGACCTGAAGGATGAATCCTAAGTTAGCGGGATGAATGGGGGGTGGAGAATAGGGGGTAATGATTTTCTGGGCAGAGGAAACATGCCTCAGTGTCAGAGAGAGCACAGTGCCCTCTGAGTTACTGAAAGTAGTTCCTTATCGTAGATGAGGAATTTAGGAGCACAGGGGTTGAGACTAGGAATCTACAAGTTTTGGGATAGCTCCCCCCACCCCACCATTTTTGTTTTGTTTTAGCACAGCCTGGTGCTCTTAAAGCCAAGTGTTAGGGTCGCCTGGGTGGCTCAGTGGGTTAAGCCTCTGCCTTTGGCTCAGATCATGGTCTCAGAGTCCTGGGATCGAGCCCCACATCGGGCTCTCTGCTCAGCAGGAAGCCCGCTTCCCCCTCTCTCTCTGCCTACTTGTGATCTCTGTCAAATAAAATCTTAAAAAAAAAAAAAAAAAGCCAAGTGTTATGCAGGTTTTGTTGCCTCCATCTCAAATGCTTTTCCCTGACATCTTCACTAGGCTGGCTCCAAATTATCATCCAGGTCTCAGCTCTAATTAATTGACTTTTCCTAACTGTTCTATGTTGTCACATCAGAATGCATGTGTTTTTATACTAATCTCTGATATCAGCTTATGAGGCCTGTGTAATAGAATGTGAGCTCCCAAGAAGTTTGCCTCTGTTTTTCACCACTATATTTCCAGAGCCTGAAACACTGCCTTTTTTTAATTGAAAACTTACTATGTACCAAGCACTGTTTAAGGTAGTTGCAATTATCAGGGAGTAAGATACAAAAATCCTTACCTTTGTGGCATTTTAGCCACATTACATTCTATCAGGGAGAAACAGACAAAACAATGTACAAGTAAAGTATACAGTATGTTAGAATTTGGCAAATGCTCTAGGGAACATGTGGTAGGGTAAGTGGGATTTGGCATCTTGCAGTATTTAATTTTACTTGAGAAGGTAATCTTTGAAGATTTGAAGGAGATGGAGATGGGAGTTAGACATGAGATAAAAGAGAAAGAGTTCCTGGAGGGAACAGCCAATGCAAAATCCCTACAGCAGGAGTGTCTGCATAAGCCGCATGAAGCTAGTTGACTGGGGCAGAGTGATGGAGAGGAAGGATAGCAGCTGAGGTCAGGGATGGAAAGCCATGGCAATGTTTCTGTTTTATACTCTGGAATGAGCCACTGAATAGCTTTAAGTAGGAGTGGATCTCTGCTGTCCTGTTTAGAAGAGGCTACAAATGAGTCAAGTGTAACAGCGGGGAGATCCATTAGAAGGCTGTTATGAAACTCCAGGTAAGAAATGATGGACACAGAAATTTGACAGTCCTCAGCATATAGGTGGCATTAAAGCTATAGGCCTGGATGTGATCACCAGGGGAATGCAGTTATCTCATTCCGTTCCATTTAAATTTTGGCTTTAGAACACTCCTAACTATTCTAGGTGCTACTTCAGGAAGACTTTTAATAAAGGCTGGTAGCCAAATTAAGAAGTTCCAACTTGCTTTACATATTAACCTGAAGATGGAAATTATTTCATAACAATTTGGCAATTTGTATCTGATATTCTGTTTCAATAAAAATAACCAAATCATTTTTTTCAGAAGACTGTATTAAACTTAAAAAAAAAATAAATCTCCAAAAATGAAAATTAAAGATAATTTGCCCATCTTTATATTTTCATGTTCTAACACACTGTTTGGCACAACAGAAACAACCAATATTGTTTAATGGATATCCAGGAATCTTAAGTTATCATAATCATAACACATCAAGACACAAAACAAAATTACAAAAGGAAATTTATTTCAAAAGCATAAGGGAACATTTACATTTGAACAAGGTGATAACAGGTGTCTTTGCAAAAGGAAAAAAAAAATCATGGCATGAAGTTTTTCTTTCAAATTTTTGAAGCAAAAATAACCTAAGATGTGCACTATTGCCTTTGGAAAGGTAAGGGGAACAATGAGGTGGTAAAGGAAGGAACACAGTCAACTCAGTATCAAACTTGAGAAAGTAAAGTCACTTCTGCTCAGCTTTTTTTTTTTTTACAAATATGCTTTAAAAAAGAAAAAGAGGAAAAGTTACACTTAATGTTCAAATTTATATAACTGTAGTTCCAATACAGTTGCTGAAATGAAATGGCTTTAGGCCACCAGCTGATGCCTCTGAGGTCCAGACTATCTGGTCACAGTTTTCAAATGGCAATTCCATGTTCCTATGTCTGTTCAGATTCCAGGGGAGCTTAGGTTCAGCTCATAGTCTTTTGGAATGTTTTAGAGATTATTGCCACCACTCCATAGTCAAGCTGACCAATTTCTTTTGCTCACTTGTATCATCCTGGTCTTTAAAAAATATTTTTCCCATAAACATGTGCAGTAATTCTAACAAAGGGGTTTTGCTTTTTCCCCAATGTAGAGGTAACAGTAATGTAGACACCTGCATTAGAATCACAAACTATTCCTCAAAAAATATGTCAAACTACTAGAAAATGTCATTCAGGCATTGAATTTGAATAGCAAACTTGGGGAGGGAAGATTAACTGTGGAACAAAACATATGAAACATTCAAATGCAGAGCAAAAGGGCCTATGCTACTAAAAATGCCCATGACATTAAACACTCCACAAACCCCCCGTCTGTTGTTTTAACCTAAAGATTCTATTAGCTAACTTATACAATAATTTTGATTAATAACCTGAGAAGTTAAAATCTTGAAAGTGGCAAAAGCAAACCAAGAGAGCATCCCTTGCTTATTGGTACACCATGTTTTCAAGTCACTTTTCCTGGGTTGCCCTGGTTATTAAATCCCCAAATTCTAAATTATTCTAGCTCATCCTGTAGAAACCTATATGTACATCAGATTCAATATTTTGGCTGTATTTCTCCAGCAGGGATCTCCAAATTTATCTTTGAAAACGCAGCCTTGGTTTATTTTTAGTTTTAAATAACAATAATCATGTAAGTGCAACTGACTCAAAACCCCTCACTACTGGGAAGAAAACCTAGGTAACAAATTAATAATGGATTCAGCCTCAAAAAGGATCACCATCGTGTCAAAGACTACCCGTTCCAGGAATTTTTAAAAAAATGATTTATGTTGTGTAGTCAAGTTTCACAGCATGCATGTATACACACACACACACACATATATGCTTATGTATGCATGTATATTATACATACACATTTCTATTCAAATAGTAAGATCCCATAGTCAAAAGTTTATATCAACATATGGAGAAGAGTTAAGTAAACGGTGCAAAGCAACTTACTTCCTCCTAAAAATGTAATGTAATTTCTACATTTTAAGAAAGCTGATAAGTATTTTGCTTTTACAACACTAGGTAGGAAATGCCTAGCAGCTTTATTAAAATTAATAATGAAAATAAAATGTTAAGATCGACCATTTCTCTTCTCCATATATTGGGAAAAAAAGAGGGTAGAGGAAATCAGTAACCTTTCAACTTTCATCTTTACCAGTTATCAGAAATAGACTGAATTTCATTACATTTTAGACTTGAATATCTTTCAATAACAAATTACCAAGATGTTTAAAAGTAAAAGATTCACAATATGAAGTCTGAATAATGATGATATTGCAAAAACAAGTCAAGATTGTGGACAAAGCATCCAAAAATATCACTGTGGTTTTTACCTTGGACACAACCATGGTCTGTTACAAAAGTAGATCATACATACAAAGGTATAAAGAACATTAAGTTTTTAGCTGAAGGCAGCAGTCCTTTTAAAGGGACATCCCCGGCAATCCAATGAGTAGTAGAATTTAAGTATTATTAAGCTCATGACAATGCTGAAGAATGTGATGTCTTACTCAGTAGAGTCTTCCTCGACTACGATTTCCTCGTGCTCCCCAACCTCGGCCACCTCTACTTCCCCTGAAGGCTCCTCTCTGCTCTACGAAAAAGCGAACAAGGGTTTAGGTCTCGCTCAGGACTTCATGGTACAGCAAACACAGAAGTGTAACTCGTAGCTCTGAGTGTGTAGCAGTAGCACTGGCATTCTGTTAGTCTGTAAACTCAATCTGTACATAAAACCAGAGCAACACATATACTAAAGCACATATGGCAAGATGTCAAATATATTCAGAGTAGGTACTGAATTAAATGTACCCCACTAACAAGATATTTCAAGGTGACAATGTTATAACTACATTTCTTAGTTCTTTATTTTGATGGCTATACCTACTAAAGATAATTACACTATAAAAATTCCTATACTTGATATGGAATTAACAAAAAAGCCACTGGCCTTCAAAAGCTAGTGCCATGAATGCAAAATATCTTAAATTATCACTGATCAATTCTGAAAAATTATGCTAGACTGAAAAGTATACCTTTCAAATGCAGTGAATAGGCAATCTGTTTTGGTCACGTTTCAAGCACCTGGACTCACAAAACTGCGGGTATAAATGCCAACAGCTTTTCTCACTGCTTTATAAGCTACACGAGCTGCTCAGAGTACTGCCAAAAAGGTGATTATGTACATAGTGCTTAGATTACTGATGTACACTAAGTATATCTTTTGCTGAAAAATCAAGTCACTTGTGTCATACAGTAGAATGAGTCTTTGATTCATTCACTGGTTACTCTCTTTTATCGCTCCAGAGAAATATTCCTTTAAGGAGTCTTTCCAGTGAAGAAAACTGATTGACGTTATCAGACAGGTTGGACTTTTCATCATACATAAATAAGTTAAGAGCCTCAAACTTCTAATTCCAGAGATCAAATCTCTTCATTGAACTTTTAAACTTCCTCATTGCAACAATCTTGTTAGGAGCAATAAAAACCACCTGGCGTTGCTGTTTTGGATCCATAATGTTGAATGGTTGAAAAATTCCTATTAAGTCCATATTGCAACCCTTTTTTGGCCATTATGGCAAGAAATATAATTACTTTATTTGGGTAATGTTTTTATGTGCCCCCCCCCCCCCAGCAACCATGAGTTAGAAAACTAACTCGACCTTTCCTCAACTTAGCCAATATTTATCTGTGTAATAGAATGGGATCTGGTTCAAAGTCATCGTTCATATCATGGCACATTTTTCTAAGTTGATCCGTTTGAAAGCCTCTTAAATGATACCACCATGTTTATTACCCCTTGAACATATTCAGAAAATCAGAGGTGGTCTAAGATGCTCCCCATAATTTTGCAGTGACTGCAACAGGGAGCATAGCAACCCTTATGTAGGCTGTAACTCTTGCATTTTTGACTAAGACTTGGCTTTATCTATGCAGATGTCAGCACATTTCCCCCCTACTGTACTCATTATAAAACCTTCATTTTTCAGTTAACTACACACTTAATAAGTTAACATCTTTTTTAAAAACAAATTAACATCTTCACAGGAATCATTATTACCTATTAGCTAAGTGACTACTAAAATACACCCTTTCAATTGTTTTTCTCTTCTTTTTTTAAGATTTTGTTTACTCATGAGAGAGAGAGAGAGCACGCACGTGCGCGAACACACACACACACACACACACTCACTCACTCACTCACTCTCTGGAGGGGAGGGTAGAGGCAGAGGAAGAAGCAGGCTCCCTGCTGAGCAGGGAGTCCAATTTGAGGCTCCATCCCAGGACTGGGATCATGACCTGAGCTGAAGGCAGACGCTTAACAGATTCAGCAACCCAGGCACCCCTCAATTGTTCAACTGTATCAATGAGTATTTTACAGACACTGTATGAAGATATTGTTCGATATGATTATCTTTTCTATACTGGCTATTTCTTTTTGCTTTACAATGGGTGTAGCCATTTCTCCAGTTCAGGGAGTCTCCAAATTTTCTTTTTTTGAAGGGCTCCATCCTGAGGGACCATTCTGCACTTTCAGATCTTTTCAGTGGTTTCAAGCTTACATTACTAACTTGAAAAATCACCACTCCCAGTTAAAATTATACTTTATTTTTACTGTCTAAAAAGGTAAAAGATGAAGGATACAAGTCACAACATAAAGCATGTTTAGTGTTTCTGGATTACTGGGCAATTCTGTATGTAGGAAGGAAAATCAAGCATGAGCAGGTGTTTGTAAATACTTCGACTGAAAATGCACCAGAAAGCTGAACTGACTATATATATATAAAGCAAATAAAAGACCTTGGTTAGTAAAGTGATAAACTTGGATAAGAAAAAAAAAGGTCTACATAAGCCTGCCTGGATTCAAAAAACAATCACAAATCTGGTTCCTCTTCTATGATGAATAAGTTCCGGCCTATGAAACTGGAACAGTCTATTTCTTTCACTGTAATAAGACAGTATATTAATACTACCTGATTCTCTAATAACCATAAAGAGTCAATTTCCTAACCCCTCAGCATACATGATCTTTAAAAAAAAAAATCCAACCAGTTTTTGGAAAGATAAGATAAAACATGAGCTCGATTGACAAAGAAAAGTGGAATTACAATGATTTTGCCAAACGTGGTTAAGAAAATCTATCTACTAAGTGACATTAAAACAAAACATGTTCTCCTCTCCAATTTTGAGGCAACACTGATATCCCAGAAAAAAAAAAAAAGCAACCTGCTTCTTTCTTCTGGACATGCTGTCAGTTCCCTAAGGAAAGGACACAAAAAAGGTGGAGGAAAACTTGATGTAGATAGGGCTTCCAAATCCCACCTGTAGTATCAAGAACTGTTTTCAACTGAATGGGTGAAAGAAAGCCAAGAAAACTCTTGAAATTGCTACTGTGAGAATACCTATAACCTGTTAACGTTCAACTCCAAAATGTAAAATGCTAGCAAAAATTTTGCTGCCACTTTCCAATAAAAAGAGTCAGAGTTTAGTTTGCTTTGTGATTCTGTTTATGACTAGCACCCCAAGGACAAGGTTGACCCCTTTAGGAATATTAAAGTGCTGTAATATCAGACACACAAAAAATAATTAATAGGCAAGCTTGTTCTGCCTCTGTTACTTTGAGGACTATAAACAACTGTAGTTATAAGGGACTCAGATTTTCTACTGACAGTGAAAAACAATCACAATCTAAGGCTTTGCATTTTTCACATCTCTTTTCCACATGCATTGTATCACTTGATTCTCACCATCAGGCAGCCAGTGAGTTTCAAAGGGCAGAATCCTCCTGGAAACTCAAGAGTAACTCACTTGCCCAAGTGACAAGGAATACAATTCTCTATGCATTGCCATTGCTTTCAATTACTTTTCGTTTAAGCAAAATGAAGATAGTATTTGAGATGATAATTGGATTTTAAGAATAATTCTCATAGACACATCATACAAGTGACAGAAGACAATCTTTGTTGCAATGAGGTAGCAGAATTCTTTCAATTTACAAAATGTTTTCACAAATACTGTTTTTTCCCCCTTATTTGAAAATTTTAAGAGTGCTATGTTATCCCTATTTTTCAAGTTAAAAAAAGAGGCTAAGAAATGAACATTTACATATTAAGTAAATGATTTCAGTGATCTTTCCTACACTAGTTTACTTCCAAGCCTGAGTGGAGTAGAAGGGTCATTTCACAATCTAAAAACTGCTTTTCTACAATGTTTGCTTAGATATTAAAGGAATCTAGCTATTGTAGGGAGACTTTAATGTCACGATTATCTCACCCTGCAAATTATTATAGACAGTCTATGTTTCAGAATGTGTTTTAAGAATAATTACCGAAGAGTTAATTCTGACCGGTAAATAAGACTAGTCATAAGCATTTTCAGTTGCAAATATTATTAAGTTTGTCTTTTTTTTCTTTTTTAAGATCTTATTTACTTGACAGAGAAAGACACAGCAATAGAGGGAACACAAGCAGGGGTAGTGGAGAGGGAGAAGTAGGCTTCCCTCTGGGCAGGGTGCCCGACGTGGGACTCGATCCCATGACCCTGGGATCATGACCTGAGCCAAAGGCAGCTGCTTAACAACTGAGCCACCCAGACTCCCCTAAGCTTTGGTTTTCTTAAGCAAGATTAAGGAGGTGATTCAGTGATATTTCATCCTTTCTTCTTTGAAAGACTCTATCAGGCTCTAAGTCAAATGAAACAAACTTCACTTCTTCACAGCACTGGGAGACAATGGACTAGTGGGAAGCTCTCCTGGCACCAATGGCTAACGCTGACAAGAAGACTGCACTCTGGGCAGTGGAGACAACCCGTAATCGGACACACCTTCCTTGCCAGATGATACTTTAAACATCTGACTCCACTTCTAGGACTTTTCCTTTTGAAATAGTTAAAAAGATGGAAGACAAGCAGGAGGCAGATAAGGTCCAAGAAGATTACTGATATCCTCACATCTGCAGAAGCTATAACTACTCCTGAGGGAGAATGCACAGAATGTCTTGCTTTGAAGTTACAACAGGGAAAACCAGGAATGGATGGTTCATGCCAACTTCCTTCGTTTTGTTCCTTCCTCTGAATACAAGAGGCATATTATCTTTTCTAAGTATTGTATGCTCTATTTAGTGAGCCCATAAGGAAGGGTTAGAAAGAAATGGGGTAACTTGTTTCCCCAATAGCTCTCATTTCCCAAGCTACCTCAGAAGTCAGTGGAAAGAGGTGTTATATATGTGACTATATATAATTAATAATTAAAATCAACTGTTGCACAATTTCTGCCTAATTTCTCATATTGCTTGTACCCAAACGGAAACGCTCACCATAATTAAAGTTGCTCAAATTGCTGCTATATTTCCCACTAGGAGGATTATATATCTGCCTGGCATCCCTTTTTGGTCCGGCTGAAGATTTCTTGGGTGGTGAACCAGAAGTTGTATCTTCATTGGCTCTCTTCTGCCTATAATGGTAAGAAGAATGGCAATACAAAAATTCCATTACCAGAGGCCATTAAAACCCTTGTAATTTAGCATATCAGTTACAAAAGACATCACAAAGATGACAGTTACATCAGAAAAAAGGAAATAACATTCAAATTAACTGTGCCTTAGTTACCCATACAATGCCAGAGGGGATTTACAAGGCTTGAAAATAATCTGGAATATGTGGCTACAAAATTTTAAGGGCAAATGACTTAGTTTATAAAATTTGTCAAAAGTCTATGCCACAGAAGTACAGACAAGCCTGAAAATTCCAGGGTTGTACTGTACCTGTTTATCTGATAAATACTGCAATTAGACTTTACATTTTAAGTCATGCTTCTAATACTCATATTTTAGCATCTTATTAAGACTATTTAACTGGTAAGGTTCCCTTTTGTAAATATAACATCTGAATTCAGATTTTCATATTATAAATCATAACTATTAGAACACTTACTACTCTTAAATATATCTTACCCAATTTCAACCTTCTGTACAGGTTTCCAGGATAATGTTACTGTGCTTTTATAAGAAGGAGGAATGTGGAAGAGATCCTAAAAAGACAAAATGAAGACAAGATTTCTAATATATCTGGTGGTATGGAGAATGGTGGTGAGGGAAGAAACATGGAGACATCTTAAAGTTTAGGAGAGTAAGATCTTATCTATCCTTGTTCACCTAAAAAAAAAAAAGTTGCAAGAGAAAAACAGATTTTGTTTACAAATTTTATCTATTATACTTCATTAATGTCATTTTGTATCTATCACTTCAGAAACTATAGCTAAGTTTTTTTTTTTTCCTCCTTTTATTCATTTATTTGAGAGAGAGAGAAATAAAGAGGGCACGTGAGCTCCAGCATGAGGTGGGGGGCAAACGGAGAGGGAGAAGCAGACCCCTGCTCGCTGAGCAGGAAGCCTGACATGGGGCTTGACCCCAGGACCCTGGGATCACGACCTAAGCCAAAGGCAGATGCTTAGCCAAATGAGCCACCCAGGCATCCCTAGCTAACTTTTTTCTAAATAATGATCGTTTAGAATTCCAGGATAAAATATATTAACTGTAATAAAACGATGTCTTAAATATTTCTTTTGCACAGATGCAGTCACTGAGGTGCCTTAAGGGAAAAAGAATGGTGCAAACTACATTTGCTTTTGCAGATTTTTAAGTAGTTCAAAATTAGAACAAAACTAGAAAACTAAAGGCCTGGTTAATATTTTTCTTCTTCTCAAATATCTATAAGTTACCAATAAAGGAAAAACCCACGAGACTTAAATACCAAGTTATTAGTATATGGTAATGCAAATGTTTGCTAAATTTAAATGTTAAAGTAATTGAAATAATTTGACCTCATGATATCCTCAAAACTTGGATGGATTTCTAAACATATTTATTATAAGCTTTTTACCTAACATTTCTTATCAGCTTTAACTTTGATTTTTAAAAAAGATTTTATGTATCTATTAGAGAGAGTGAGCGGGACGGATGGGGGGAAAGAATCTGAAGCAGACTCTGCTGAGTGCAGAGCCGAAAACGGGACTCAATCCCATGACTGTGAGATTATGACCTGAGCTGAAACCAAGAGTCAGACACCCAACCGAATGAGACACTAAGGCAGCCCACTTTGATTTTTATATATCAGTAAAATTTGATTAACTCTTCTACAGTTAAACATTAATAAAAAAACACCACTATAAGAAACTTAAGTCTACTGTGCCAGATAAATGCAGGGAATTAGTGGTAAAGTCCTTTGGATCAAAAATGCTTGAGGTTTCTAACTAGACTCATTTAACATATGATAATGTTATTAAAGAAAGGAATTTTACTGTATCTATATATGAGAAAATGGATGTTGGCTGAATCTATTTGTGGTAGTAATCATTTCATCGTATATGTATGTTAATCATATATACTTTAAACTGATACAATGATATGTATAAATTATTTCTCAAAAAAATCGCATTTTGATATATGATTTCACTGTTTAAAATTATTATTTTTAAGGTTTGAAATAAGTAGTGGCTAAAATTATGGAAAGAGCCCAAATGTCCACTGACTAATGAGTGGATAAAAAAATGTGGCATGTGTTTGTGGGTGCACATGTTTACACATACATATATGTATTAGAATATTACTCAGCCATAAAAAAGAATGACATCTGGCCATTTGTAACAATGGGGATGGAACAGAAGTGTATTATGCTAAGTGAAATAAGTCAGACAAAGAACGATCATGATTTCACTCATATGTGGAATTTAAGAAACAAAACAGATGGAACACAGGAGAAGGGAAAGAAAAATAAAATAAGATAAAAACAGAGGGGGTGCCTGGGTGGCTCAGTTGGTTGGACGACTGCCTTCGACTTGGGTCATGATCCCGGAGTTCTGGGATCAAGTCCCACATTGGGCTCCCTGCTCAGTGGGGAGTCTGCTTCTCCCTCTGACCCTCTCCCCTCTCATACTCTCTCTCTCTCAAATAAATAAATAAATAAATAAATAAAATCTTAAAAAAAGAAAAAAGGTAAAAACAGAGGGAGGCCATGACAGATTCTATAGTTAAAAGACAACAGAGGGCTGCTAGAGGAGAGGTGGGTGGGGAATGAGTTAAATGGCTGATGGGTATTAAAGAAGGCACTTGTTGGGATGAGCACTGGGTGTTATATATATGTGATGGGTCACTAAATTCTACTCCAGAAGCCACTACTACACTTACATTAACTTACTTGAATTTAAATTAAAAAATAAATAAAAGGAGGAAAATTATAAGATTTTCTTAGGAGATGGGAGTACATGTACCTCTTCTCTTTCCATGATACTCATTCCTTAATGTCTCACTGTTGCTTTCTCTGAAAAGTTTCCCTCTCTTCTGATAAAAAGTAATGATTCCATGGGAAAATTACCAGATTAGAATTAGGAGTATACCACCAGTCCTAATTTTGTTAGTGTTAGGCTTTGTGCTCTAGGTTTTAGAAAAATCATTGTGTTTTCCACCTGGCTACAATACTGTTGACTTACAGAAACAGGTGATGGTTACTTTGTTATGATTCCTTCCCCCACCTCCTACCCACCCCAAGATTGTCTTTTGTTCAGATTAATGCTTACTTGGGGAGGGTAAAGAGAACTGAAGTGTATTTATGGTTTAATGGTAAGGTACATCTTAGCCTACAGTACAGAAAGCTCTAAATTTATTATAGAGACAAGTTAACAGAAAGGACTATAGGGAAACATTTCAAGGGCCACACAGGCTTGTTCATCCTTAATGTAAGCAAAGCAGGGTTTTACTGGCCATTTGGTGGCTAACAGACCACCAGAAGTTAAGTCAGTCAAATTTCTGAGTCTAAATGTATTTTTCCAATGCTTTGGGTCAGAGAAAATCTGCATGCCTCCCTTTGCTTGCAATATTTTCTGCAATAACTTTTAAATAAGTAAAACAGTGTATGACTTTTGATAGCTACAGAAATGGCACTCAGTATTATAAAAAGCAAAAAGCCTTAAAAGGCCAAATGCCTGGAATACAATGATATCTCCCCTTTAACAGTATCACTACAGATCTAAAGACACATGGATAACCTCTTGCACAAACTTTCTAGCTAGCTGGAAGGACTGGGTAAGAAAGAATACTTACCTTGATTAAAACATTAATATTATTTGTTATTTTCAGTGCAACAACTTTAATCTTGTTCTGCAAAAGGAAAACAAAAAGTGCCAATAACTTTTATGATGCATATCCCATTCCCATATAGAAATGGAGTGATTATACTTCTCTTTCAGAGTCATTTCTGCTTATTCCCACTTCTTGACTCTAAACCAGTGTAGAGATGGCAAAGAAAGCAGATAATCTTTATGTTCCCTTGACAGGTTAGAATGTTAAAGTGTTACCTACTACTTACCTGAAAAAATGGGTAAAAGACTGGTCATATGTATATAGGAGTTGTTTTAAAAATAATCAGCTTAAGTTACAGGAAGACATAATGAAAACTTAAAATATTTCATTAGAATTGTGATGAAGATGGATCACAATACCTGAGATCAGAGAAATCCAAAAATCCCAACACAAACACACATAGTTTGGTTTAGACTTGGCAATTTAACCCTTTTTTCAATGTAAATTGCTATTTTTCCAAAAGGTAGAAATTAAAATCACAATGTCAATCAAATATTTGAACAAAATGTGCTAATGAGACCCTAGTGAAAGACTGGTGTGTATCTAAGTTTGGTAACACTGTTCACAAACTTGGACATATTCAAAATATTTCAACAAGGATAAAAATATAACTTAGCAAATAACTAGGCAGACAATCTTCTAACATCCTCTTGTATCTTCAACACAGACTTGTATTACCAGTTCAAATGAAGTCAAATGTTACATTTCAACATATGAATTGAGCCTGAATTTGTACTACATGTTGGTTATTATTAAAAATTTCCTTACAAGATGTGACCCAGTATCCTTACCTCTTCTGTTTTTAAGGCTTCGCCTGTTTTACCCTGCAGAGCCAAGCGAAGTTGTCGGATATAAACCTGCAGTCCCCGTGCAAAATACTGCAGCCTAAATAAAGAAGTATTGGTTAGTAAATCACCACTTCAACTTTGTTTTTAAATTCAGAGAATCTTCTACTATAGCTAAAAGTTCTTAACTAATAAAGGTCATTTTTTCTGAGGAACTTTTTTATTATCAATACATGATCCCAAGAGATACATAAATAAGCAAAATAAAAACAGTTTTCCTTTACCAAAAACGGGAGTAAGTCCATACTCAACCTGGCAAGGGAAAGATTTCTAACACTGTGCTTGTTATGTTAACCTGTAAGGCGTAGTCAGAGTGAACCATTCAGGAACCACAGATCAGAATCAGATGGCCTGGGTTCTTCTCTTTCAATGACCAACGGAAGGTCAAGTGCCCTTATACAAATCACGCAACCTCTATGTATTTCTCTGCTAACAATGGACAGTGTTTGACTGTCAAGGTCTAGTTAAAAATAAAATTGCTGATCTGAGAATTTATTATAAACGCATATAAATCTCAAAGGGTTCAAAGAAATACCCTTTTCAAGTTTGTTCCCAGATAATATATGAAGAAAGGCAGTATATAGACCCATCCTGCTGACCCCTAGAACTCTGCTTAATAACCTAGCAACATTTTTTAATTTTTGCAGGAATTTCTTAACTTGTCACTTTTTTTTTTTTAAAGATTTTTATTTATCTGACAGAGAGAGAGAGAGAGAGAGAGATCACAAGCAGGCAGGTAAGCAGACAGAGAGAGAGGGGGAAGCAGGCTCCCCGCTGAGCAGAGAGCCCGATGCGGGACTCGATCCCAGGACCCTGAGATCATGACCCGAGCCGAAAGCAGAGGCTCAATCCACTGAGCCACCCAGGTGCCCTTAACCTGCTGCTTCTGATCAAATGTTTCACCAAGTATTAAACCACTGCCTTACCAAAGAATAGAGGACAGTAACAGATGATACAGTGGCCAAGCATTTCAAAATTTAAGATGTGAAATTGTTAATAAAATGATTCCATACAAAGTGTGTTCATGAAAACAACGTATTTCTCCAGTGCTGCTTCCCTAGAATACTCTAAGACCTTAACAACAGCAACTCCAATTTACAGAGTACCCATTATGTGCCAGACACTGTGCTCAAAGCTTTCTCTATTCACTGTCTGATTCTCACAACTCTATGAGGCAGCTGCTATTCTCATTTAAAGTAACTGCTGAGGAAAATCAGGGGGTTAGTAGAGAGGTTGGGAACCTGCTCAAGATCATAAAACAAGTGAGAAGAGTTTGTTTTTGAAAAAGTGCTCTCCCCCACATGGGTTTTTATGCCACAGTTTTATATACATTTCTGTTTTGTGGATCTTCCATTTTGTCCCACCAGGTAAGGCAGGGTGGGGACACAGCTCTTGTAAAAGGAAAAGAAAATCAAGGGCGTATCAAGATAGCCATCATCTTTGTCAAGGATTGGACCACTTCAATCATACATCACCTAATTTTAAAATCTTTCAGTTTTTCTGCATTCAGTTTGGCCGTTAAGAAATCTGGAAGTTTTCGGCCCAACTGGTGAAAGCTGTACAACAAACATTCCACGTAGCTGAACTGCAGTTTGGGTTCTTCATTACCAGCATTCTCTCCATTTTCTGCTTCTTCTGGAGGAAGAGGCATATACTCCTAATAGATGAAAATATAGAGATATTTGCAATCTGCCATAAATGCTCTAATTATAAGCAAACAGTGAAGTGACTACAGGGCAGGCTTTTAGGGCATGAAGCATTAAGAACTAGCAAAATCAGAAATTTAGGTAAGATATCCCTTTTACCCATAAGATCAATGACCCAGCCTGTCAACCCCTCCATATTAACCTCTGTTGTAGCTGCTGCTACCTCCACCACCGCTACTACTACTCCTGACAATGAAGTAGCTAGTAACATTTATTAGGTACACGTATACAAATGAAGGAACTGAAATTTTGAGAACTTTGGTAATTTTTCTATGGTGAAAAAGTCAGTGATGAAGAATCAGGATTCAATCTTGGTTTGCCATCAAAAGCTGATGCTTTTAATCACTTTATTGTGCTAATCCAATAATCTTTTCTGAATATTTTCCCACAGTTTGACTCTCCTTATACTCCAAGTACTGCCAAAGGCATTCAGTATGAGTGCTGTCACACCCCGGGGAAGGTGTATAGGTCTGGAAGAGCTCCAGATATTACACAACTCAATTCATACTATAGGTCTAATGCTTATCACTCACTGTGTCAGTTACACAAGTGTTTACATCCAACAAGAAAATCACTTGATGATGCTGATAATGATTTTATCAGATGGCCTATTTTCTCCACAATTATGACTTAAATGATTTTATTTCTGGCTGCTCTAGCTACTTGGCCTTGGGCAGCAACCTGGATGGCGACCTGGAGCAAATGTGAAAAATATTTTGATAAAGGAATAGCAGAAAACCTACTATAAAAATCCTGTATTATCTTTTATGCAAACCACCAACAACAGAAGAAATGCCAAAGATTTTCTTTTAAAAGTAGACAACATGTGGCCCGAACAACTAAAAATACTTGCTAGAATTATCTAATTTGGATTTCTAAACTTGGTTCTCTACAAATTATACCACACTATTAGACTCTGGGATTACATACTATGTCATTAAAAAAAGAAAAAAGTTCTTACCAATAACTTGTCAAATAGTTTCCTTAAATTTGTTTCTAGCTTTTCCATGTCACCACAAAATGAACTCATCTCTGCCAATAGTTTCAATACCTAAAACAAACAATTCGCTGTTATTAGTTTGGTTTTTTTTTTTGAATAGGCAAGGGCTGTAAAATAAGAATGATTCTAGGTAACTTTTTAAGGCTGCTTTCTGCTACAGCTTAAGACACTTAAGAAGAATTCCTAACAGCAAGGATTTATTAACATTTAGAATGGGCTTCATTTGCTATTAAATTTAGTCTCTGGACACTAACTCAAAGTATTCGTAGCTGCTACTATTCTCGAGGTCCAGCTCTCCTTTACTCAGTCCCAGTCTAATAAGTCAAACCCAGGACATCTGAAGCAAATGACAGCAGTACACAGTGGGACTCTTCTCTATCCCAAAAACCTATGAAGGAAATGGCACATACATGTCCACATTTCAGCTCAATTCAACAATCATTATTAAATGCCTTTCAGAATCAGGCTTTGTACTAGATTCTGAGAATCTAGAGATGAATCAATTAAATGTGGAGAGATAAATGTTACAAGTGCTGTGGAAAAAATGTGTATGTACATTACAGCTGAGATACAAAGGAGAGTATCGTCAATTATACTGGAAAAAGGATAAAGGATATTTTGTATTAACCCAATTTAAATCTGGCTCTTATAAAATTATGGATACAGATAGGAACAGTCATGAATTAAACACCTTGAAGTATTAAGGCTACAGAGAGAGAGGGTATCATGAAACTATAAGCAGTGCTTTCTCACTGTAGCAAACTTTCATTAAATTCATAAAGCATTCCTATGTGATTAATCCTGGGACAGATTACTAGCTAGCCATCATGCCTTTACTCTCTTAGAAATCAGAACTCTATGTTATTTATGTTAAAATACGGGAATGTCTTTTTAGTACTAAAAGCAGATGTTTTTGTCTTACCTCCAACTGTATATCGAGACCCTCCACTGGGGTAGTCAAGGAACTGAGGTTAGGGAGAACCTGCTCACAGAAATAAGTCACAAACCTTGTGGAATGCACATTTTTCTGTAAAAATCCAAAGAACAATGAGTTGTCAAAAAAAAAGGGAGGGGGACTATTCTTTCAAATATAACAGAATGTCATCCGATAAATGCTTAGCAAGACACCAAGTACTGTGGCTATAAATACAACACAGTGTGTACCCCAGGGCACCCCAGAAATAACCTTGGTAGACAATATACACTTTGTTGCAAAGTATTCTGGAGCATTTGGACCTCTATAAATTTTCAAACTCTTCCTCAAATCTCATGTCAAACTTATGAGGCTATTTTAGTGTTGAATTCTGTACATTTTTCAAAAGGGAGGAGTCCTTTACACAGTGTTTTTCAAACTATTCTTTGCACACCCAAGAAGACTCATGGCCAGAGGAATCACAAAGCTAGAGGAAAAGAGTATACCTAAAACAACTATCTGCTAGAAAAGTACCTAAAACAACTATCTGCTAGAAAATTTATGGAAAAAAGCTAATTTACTGAACCAAATGGTTTAAAAACTCAGCCAAAACCAAAAGTATGATGCAAAGTTTTCTAGACTTTAAAAATCTTTAAGCGAGACTTTAAAAAGAAATTTCTTGCTGTTTTGGGCTCTCATCAACCCCACCAACGGTTCCATAAAGTAAACATTCATTCCACTGTGTTACTATTTCATGCAAAAGTTTGAGGAGAATGCTCAAGTGAGTATCTATAGAAATATAAGCTTCAACAGAGTATCGAAATAGCAACTAGGTAAAACAAAGAGCTCACAGAGAAGAGGGGTACCGCCTGCCGAGTGCATTGTAAGAGCCTGTCCACACAGTC